>JADRCD010219280.1:16178-41790 GCA_019843815.1 Montemys delectorum
ACTTCACATTACTTCACATTACTTCACATTACTTCACATTACTTCACTTCACATTACTTCACATTACTTCACATCACCTCACATTACTTCACATTACTTGCTTTTAAGGAAAAGCAAGCTGGGGCTGCCAGTATGGCTCAGTGGAAAGCACGTGGTTAGCATGCAGGAGGACTTGGGTTTGATCTCCAGCATAAGAAAAAAGAAGACAAGCTGACAAAGAGTTTGCAGACAGCTCCTCCTATGTCAAAGAACCTCTTGTTCAGGTGACAAGGCAGAGATAAGGGGCTATCGAGCCTGATTGGCAAGGGAATGCTTACCTTACCATGCCTGAGAGGCTTACTGCTCACAGAGCTACCTGAAACCTCCAACAGCCTCGGTGGGCAGCCCCGCCTATGGCAGCTATGAAGGCTGAGGTTCAGACTGAGGTGGAGGAAATCCATCTGGGGTCGGTCACAGGCAGCCATGAGCTTAGAGGTCTGCTCCAAGTGGTATAGTTGTGGCCTGAAGTCAAGAGGTTGATAAGCACATTCAGGCTAGTCCCCAAGACCCATAGTGGAGAAGAAGGTGGGCCGACATGCTGGCAGATGGCAATGACCTTCCGAGGAGCCATGGGAAGCAGGCAAGAGGTGAGTGGATGAGTGTGTGGAGGCAGGGTTCCCTGTGGCTCAAGTGGAAGACAGCAGGGATGGAGGAGAGAGCTGACGGGCTGGTCAGGAGATGACGGGAGAGCCTTAATGAGATACCAAACCACACCTGAGTGTCCCAGCAGGACTGTGCTGGGTGTGGTGAGGAAGCCAGAGAAGACAAAAGTACCAGGCCTCAGCTCGGGAGTGAGGAGCATGGATTTCTGATGACAAGGGTTCAGCTGGGATGGCAGCTTCCAGGTGGAGGAGACCCGCACCCAGTCCCATGCTGGGCATCAGAAAGGCACCTGACTGAGGCTAGCAGTCTATGGGACAAAGAAAGCCCTCATTACCCCTTCCCTGTTCAGACAACTAAGTGCACAGAACACTGGGCACACAAGGGCCCTCTGGCTAGGAAGGAAGAGAAGGTGAGAAGGAGTGAAGTTAGAGACACTCTGTTGGCTATGACGTCAGTGAGGGGGGTCAAAGCAGATCCTGTGCACAGAACAGTGAGCTGTGTAGATGGCCTGGCACACTGGTGAACAGCAGAGACACACTGACAGGGTAGCTGGCCCACAGCTTTCTGCGCTCACTGTGCTTGCTGGGGGAGGGGGGGCGTTCACCTTTGCTAGTTCTTTGTGGCCACTGGGAGCCACAGGAGCATTCTGGGATAAGGAGGAGGAAGGCTATAAGACAAAGAACTGAAGCCAGGAAGCCTTCCTGTGGAGAAGCACTGCCTCTCAGAAAAATCCCGAAAACTCGCCTTATACAGTGGCAGTAAGCAAGTCATTGGGAATCAGAAAAGCACAGTTACAAAGGAGATTCAGGCCCTGGCTGGCCATCGCTGCTGATCTTGCACACCACTCAGGGAGGGCTGAGAGAATTCTGGAGAGCAGAAAGACTTAAGACAGACAGCTCCATGGAAGAAGACAGAATTAAGGGAGGAGGTTGAAGGAAGGTTAGGAAAGGGCTTGCTCCAAAGGAAGAGGGCCATGGGGTGCCAGAAGACTAAGCGTCGCCATGAGTGAGGGCTGTGTGCCAAGCACTAGATGGGCCCCAAGGCAGGTGAGGTGGAGAGGCCATCACTGTTGCTAGATCCCAGAGGATGGCTGCTGGGGCTCATCTCACGTTCTACAACAGCAACTCTGCAGACAACCCAAGGACTGGAAGAAAACTCCCAGTGGCATCCACAGTCACAGAGCAAGCAGCCAGGACTGGGGTTCTGGCCTGTTGAGTCCAAGGTTTGTGGTTAACCCTGTGCTTAAGAGGACGAGTCAAAGTGGCCTTCTGACACCACAAAGGCCTCAGAGGAGGCTGCAGCGGGATGAAGCCCTGTGGACCCTGCGTGCAGACAGCCATGGATAGGCTCTGTGAAGCTGCTTCCTGAGACCTCTCAGCTCTGTCCTTCACACCTGAAGCCACAAACTGCTTCTCAGTCTCAAACAGGGAAATAAACCTGTTTGACTGTCAGGACTGTGAAATGTATTAATTAAAATAATCTGGATTTAAAACTAATGAAAGGAGGAAAGTCACTCTGGGTTCAGAAACTGGGCCCTACCTCCAACAATTAAAGAGTTATCAGGCTTGGAAGCCATGCTGTTCTATCTGGACAGGAAAAGCCTCTGAAAGGCAAACCCTTAACTGGGGCTGACCAGTTTGTCAGTGGAGTCCAGTGTATCAAGAACACAGCACCATGCCCAGGAGTGACTTCAGGCTTTTCTGGTTCTGCCACTTATCAGCTGTGTAGCCCGAAGCAATCTACACAACTTCTCTGAGTCTTAGATTCTTCATCATATAATAATCTTTAATTAGGAAAGCTAAATGAGCTAATGTGCAAGAGGTGCCTGACCTGGTGTGTGACATTTGTATGTGTCTAAGGAACAGAAGAGCCCTGTCTGGCTCCTTCAGGCTTCTCCCTTGGGTGTCACAAGCTCATACCATGGATGCTTACTGCTCTCATTGCTTCCCAAAGGCACAGTAACATGTGCAGGTTAATCTCTCTCTCTCTCTCTCTCTCTCTCTCTCTCTCTCTCTCTCTCTCTCCCCCTCCCCTCTCCATCTATTGTCTATTATCTATCTATCTATCTATCTATCTATCTATCTATCTATCTATCTACCTATCAACTCTTGTCATCTAAAGAATATTTCCTTTAACATTTATTTGATGTGTGTGCAAGCATGTGAAGTTAAAGACAGCTTTTGGGAGTCAGTTCTCTTCTCTCACCAGGGACTTCAACTCTGGTCATCAGGCTTAGTGGCAAATACCTTTACCTGCTGAGCCACCTCTCCTGCCCGAGAACGTGGCTGTTTAAATAACTTTACCCCTTTCTCTCTTGGCCTCAGCTTGAGATTATACTGTTTCCACATCTGAGAAAGGATCTTAGGGTCCTCAGTTTTCAGAGCTGTTTGGGATGTACTATCTCTATGCTCCTCAAGTTTGGTGAAGAGCAGCTGCAGAGCTGGCTGTGGGGGTGCACAACTTCATTCCAGGCTGCTCAGGGCTGCTCAGTGAGACCCTGTGTCAACAAACAGAAAAACGAAGGAAAATCCCCAAACAGAAAAGAGCAGCTGCAGAGATGTGGCTGGATTACAGGCTTTGCTGAGGGTAAGTGAGCAAACCCACTGTAACCTTGGCTGTCACTTAGAAGAGATCCACTAGGGGCTGGAGAGAGGTCAGCAGGACAGAGTGGCTCTCAACCTCTTATTGTAACTCCAGCTCCAGGGGATCTAACACTCTCTTCTGGTCTCCAGGGACAACCACACATATGTATGTACACACACACTCACACACATCACACAGCACAAACACATACTGACACACATCACACACATACACACCGACACACATCACACAGAGCACAAACACACACACTGACACACATCACACACAGAACACACACATACACACACAACACAACACAGCCATGTGGGACCATACTGGCCAAGGATTCCAGAGGAAGGGTCAACGGAGCTTCAACCCCAGGAAGGGTCAACGGAGCTTCAACCCCAAATACCTCAAAATTGAGGACAGCAGGTGTTGCCTCTCTTCCCCCCCCCCCGCCCCCCGAACCTGGCTCTATAAAGGCAATTCACTCAGATCAACCCTAGCAAGAATTTATTACCCTGACAGTTACCAGGCTTCACTCCTTGTTTGACCTTTTAAAGACCCAAGCCCCACCCCACCCCATCCACCGCATTCTACAGCCCCTGAGTACGTAGAAGAAGTATCTTCTAAGGCCTCTGCCCTGGCCACTGTACATAGCCACACAAGCCTTGCTCCAGAGATCCTGGCCACCTCCCCAGGGGTACAAATACCTAGCTTACCTCCCCTCCAATAAACAAACTAGCTCTCTGAAGCTGTTCCTGGGTGTGTGCATTGCACTCACCCTCATCTGGCTAAGCTTCCCTCCCTCTGGTCCAGCCTGGTACACAACTGGCCTGGCTGCCCTGGTGGGAGAGTGAACACGGGGTCACACACACACACACACACACACACACACACACACACACACAGAGAGAGAGAGAGAGAGAGAGAGAGAGAGAGAGAGAGAGAGAGCGCAAGAGACGAAGGAATGCTTGATGGCAGCAGCTATGGAAGAGGGAGTAAGGAGTGAGGAAAAGAGAAATATTTTTAAAACTTTATCTAAGTTATTAAAATACTGTTCCCAGACCAACAACCAGAGTGACTTGTCTTCCTCTAGAGGAGATAGGTGGGCAGTAAGAACTGCCGGCTTCACTAACCCCGCCAAACCAGGCGGCCTTCCTGACCACAGTCAGAGCCATAGTCCCCGGTCCCCATCTCAGTGTGACAGCTGAGAAAATGAGCTAAGCAGCCTCTCCTAAGCCTGAGTGAGTCCAATGTTAAAAAAAACAAAACAAAACAACAACAACAAAAAAAAAACTCTAAACCTATTTTGGAAATAAAGAATTATCAGACACATGGATTTAAAGCAAGTACCCTATCAAATTATTGAATGCAAAGTCTGTGCCAACTTAGCTGCATATATATTTTCATGTTCTTGTTCAGGCCCCTCAGGCCTCTTGAACTTACTTGCCAGTAGTCTGAAAGCAGCAGAGAGCCCTAAACAACAAGCTTTTGCTCCATTAGTAATGCAGTGTGCTCACCTTCTCTGTGGTGAACAGCCACGATGGGGCTCACTTAGTTCCTAGCCTGGGCAATGGCTTTTCTGCCAGCTAAGAGACAAAATGGGGCCACACGGACTGTTGCCCTGAGATGCCAACCAACCCCCTTGCTAACTCACAGGCTCATTCCAGAGGTTAAACCAAAAGCTCTCTCAAACCAGCCAAAGTAGGGAGGAGGGGTCTGCCCTCAGAACTCTCTCTACTTCTCTTTCTTTTTTAGAAACTGTCACTGTATTGTCCTTTGTGGGAATAAGCAACAGTAAGTTCAGCATGTACATACATGTGACTGTATTTACACAAAGTCTGTAACTCCATTAGATAACTTGTGTCCTAACCTTCAGAGAAGGCATTCTGTTCTACTGGGTATATAAGAAATGGTTTAATAAAAAACTACCTAATCTTGTAATTATCAAATTAATGTGTTAGGACCTAAATACAAACCCCTACAAATTCTCATCTACAGGACTGCACCTTTCAGTATTTTATCAAATACCTTTGTTTTTGCCAGCTAGAAGCCATATTTACTTATAGGACAGAGGACTAATATATCGATGTGTACATTTATAGATACCCAGCACATAACTTACTTCTATGATATAACTAGAGGCCATTGTTTATAAATTCAGTATTTGGCAGCTATGTCTGTATGTTAAATCCCCAGTCTTTATTTTATTCCTGACGTCATATTAACAGCAGCATTAACTTCAGACTCTTCGTTATGTTCCCAAACACCCTGGGCTTTCTCTAAATGATTCTGTGTTTGCATACCCTAACGTGCTTCTCCCCAGAGAGCAACTCGTGTCCCAGTTCCCAGTCAAAATTTCTAGCTTCTATTCTGAGACATCAACTTTGACCTCACTTTCTCTACTTTTTCTTGGTCTTCCTCCTTCTAAACTAAGCCCAGAGGACCCTCACCAGAGCAGACTGATTGAAAATACCTGTGTCTCACCAGCCACATAAATTGCTTTTAAAATTTAATAGAAAAAAAAAACCTATGTCTTCCTAAAACAAACAAAAACCAAACCCTACCAACACAACTCAGTATATGGAAATGTAAACTATTTAAGGGCTAACATGACCCCGGGTGGCAGGGTGGCCAGGATGAAAACAGAAAAGCATTACTGTATACACATCTCAAGGCAAGCAAAACACTCCCGGCCTTTCCAATAAACCTGAAAAGCCACAGCCCTGCCTGTGCGAACCCGGAAGCTGCTGCTGGCCAGCTGTCTCTAGAGCATTTGCACAGTTCTGCAGCAGTAGCCAGAGGGAGGAGGGCGCTGGCCAGTCGACAGCCCACATGATGGTCATGTGCTGTGAGCTGGAAACTGGGCTCCAGCCTCTCAGAATGCAAGGCCTACTTAGCTTTGGCACAAAGTAGTTTTCTGGCGCAGAAGAAAAAATGTGTAAGGAAGTGTTTTGACTCTTCAGCAAATGGTTGTGAGAGACTTGGGAAGGCGGAGCAGAGGCTCCAGGGACTGGGGGACATAGAGCCACTTAAGTGTTGGGTCTTGAAAGCATTGAATAGGAGACAGGATCACTTTATTCAGTTACTAGATAGCAAGTAAGAAGGTCAGGGATAAGTACAGTCAATTTTTTCTATTGTATTAAATTTGGAATATTCAGAGGAAAATAGAAAAACATTCAGTATAAGTAATGAAATAAAATCTGAGAAAGTCATCATATTTTTCCAAATTCTGAAATGCTTATCAAAACAAATGAGCACTCGAGATCACAAACAAGAACGTAACTCTTTACAACATTAAAACTATCTGCATGGTCTGGGACTACGGCTCAGTAGCAGAGCACTTGCACGCCACGAGGCCCTACGCCTCACCTAGCATCACAACAAACTGTTTTTGAGATACAGTCTAACTATGTAGCCCTGGCTGGCCTTGAACTCACTATTTAGATCAAGTTGGCCTAAAAACTCACAGAGGCCCACCACACCTAGCCTAACACACGTTCTAATTACTAAGTGACTCTTGTCTGACACTACAGTTTGTAAGTCTCTATCTCTAGCCCTGACCTCTGGCTCTAACTTTCAGAAAGACTCCTCTCTTACTTCAGGGCCTCATGGACCCTCAGACCTAGTGCTTCAAGGGAGAACTGTGAGCTGCGTATGGGGGCACATGTCTGGAACCCTAGCACTTGGGAGGCAGAGGCAGGAGGATCAAGGGTTGAAGGTTATCATCAGCTACAAACTGAGTTCCAGGCCAGCCTAGTCTGTATAAGACCCTGTCTCAGAAAAACCAAAAAGACAGTGATACAGTCCGTGCCACCACATGCAGCTTGCATGCACACATCCGTATGCCTCTGACTCTTTCTGTGTTCTCTCCTGTGGCTGAAGTCAAGGGTCTGGATAGTCTTCTCTCTGTCTCTCTCCACTGACATACAGGAATTGTACATATTCTCAGGTAACACTGACACTCAGTACAGTGTGCACCCTGTAACCATCAAATAAACAAATTACAACTACTGTAATTGCTCTCCTGTTGGAGGCCCACCTGATACAGCTTGGATCTCAGATGACCCCAGAGGTAAGATACCAGCTTGTGGCATCCCTGGGCGAAGAACTGGGGTCTAGTGAAGGAAGTTAGGTCCCTGGAGTGTGCCGTTAAAGAGGACAGTGGAAGCCAGGCCTTTCTCTACCTCTTGGCCACCATCAGGTATGCAGCTCCCTCCACCCCTCCCCACCGCCCCAGGCTATCCCACATCACCATGATGGATTCCCTCACCACAGACCCAAGTGCAGACGTACTGAACTGAAGTGCTGAGCCAGATAGCCCAGCTCACTTTGTAAGCTGATTTTCTTGGGTGTCTTGTCACAGTGACAGAAAGTTACACACCAGCACAGCTCTTCTAGGGGAGGTTAGCCTCTCCCCTGGCCTTCAGACATTCAGTAGTAATCCTCTGTCTCCTAACCAATGTAAGCTCTCGAAGGGTAAAGACTGGGGCTTCTTCTCATGGTGAATAATGACTATATATGATTGTATTTTTAAACTTTTCAATCACATTTTTTGGGGGAGCGTGTATCTCTGTGTTTGTGTATTTATATGTGTAGATGTGCATGCTACGTCAAGTGTGTGGAGTTGGTTCTCTCCTTCCACTCTATCAGTTCTGGGGATGGAGCTCAGGCTGTCATGCTTGGTGGCAGGGTCATGAAGAGTCCCACACTTCTGCCTGTGGTACTCACACTGCTCATATCACCAGTGAGCAGGAGGAATGTGAGCACACACAGATGGAAGTCAGCAGCATCCATGATAGCTGTCCACGGTCACTAACACTCCCACGTGTAACCATTCTGTACGTAAGTGACTCACTTCCTCTTTGGACAGTGATGTATATGGCAATTCTTGTTTGTAAAAAGCTTTGTTTCTGCTACTCAGCAATATATTCTCCCTGGATTTGCAAGCCAAGATATCTGTTCCTCAAAACAAAGAGGCTACCCCGTCTTCAGAGGGAAGGCTTGGAAAGCCATCTCTACCCGCCCACGCTGACATCCAAGACTGCCTGATTATGAGAAAGACAAAGAGCGTCGAGACACTGAGCCCACACGTTCATAAATGTGGAGGCTCCATGTTTCCCTTTGGGGTTGGATTAAAAAGATAATTAAAGCAGTTATGTGGGTCCCCTCCTGATTCTAGTCACAGAAAGATCCCAGCACTTTCTCAAACAAAGATAACACACCTACAGACCAAAACAAAACAAACAAACAAAAAACCTCAAACCCAATTCTGATATGTGTACATGTTCATGTATGGGGAGGGGTCACATACACACATGTATGAACATGTATACAGAGGCCAGGGGTCAATCTCACTTGTCCTCTCTTGTCTCTCATCTGGGACTCACAGATTAGGCTAGGGTAGCTGGCCAATACATTCTAGGGGTCTGTCTGTCTCCATCCTCTTGTGTTGGAAAGATACTAGCACAATACTGAGCCCAGATTTGTAATACTCACTCTGGGGTTCCAACTCAGGTCTTCACTAAGCCACCTTCTCAGCCAGCGATTGATTTTATTTCATAATTATTTTACATGAGATTTTTCTGACTCCAAGGGAAGGGTAGGTGTCATACCTGTGCACCATAGACACGCTGCATGGCCTGCAGCAGCTGGTTGGTGTAATCTGTGAGGGTGCCAGCATCTTCTTCAAATACACTCAGCAAGGAGCGCGCCTGTAGGCAAAGAAGAAGGGTCAGTCTTCACTCTCAGCGACGGTTATGAAGGAAGGACAAACAGGCAGCACAGGAGGCGCCTGGACCCCGGAGGGCAAGTGTCTGCTGAACTCTGCGCTCACCCTTTCTACCAGGGTGCAGGAGATTACACTTGTTCAGGAACAGAGAAGAATGCCCATGCCTAAGGCGGGGCTTGTGGCTCAGTATAAAGTACCCAACAATTAAGGCCCTGGGTCTCACTCCCAGCACCACCAGAAGGAACCATGAAGACAGAAGCACAATCCCCTGTGCTGGCTTCTGTGCCTACCTATACATGCGTCCTCTCAGTAAACAGTCTCAGGAGAGACAGCCTCACAAGACCCCACTGTGCACCAGGTATGGGCACCTAGCACTGACAGCTTCACCACTCAGCCCCAACCTGCTGCTTGGTGTCTGTAGTCCAGGGCATCCTGCAGACTGGCATTGTTTCCTCTTAAGATAACACAGTCAACTTCCATGGCGATGGCAGTAATGTGTGTGTGTGTGTGTGTGTGTGTGTGTGTGTGTGTGTGAGAGAGAGAGAGAGAGAGAGAGAGAGAGGAAGAGAGAGAGAGAGATTGAGAGAGGTATGTGTATGTGTGTGTTGTGTAGAGCTTTTAAGCTCATGGTCAGGAATCACAAATGTCCTGGGCCAATAAACAGCAACCATTATGGTGGCCCCTTCTCTAAGAAGGAACTCTCTTCTGAGGGCAACTGAGCAACTGCAGTAACTAAAGTGTATTTCCCACCATTTCATTCATGGTGCTAGGCACACGCTGAGCACCAGTGAAATCTTTATATACTGGGTGGTGTGGGACCAGGGGTGGAGGCATTGCATAACAGAGATCCACTCACATGTGTGAATTCTCAACAATGGAAGCTCAGTAAATAACCAAGGAGACAAAGAGGGCACAAGCAGCAGCTAGGAGGTCTTACACAGAATGCTTTGCAAACAATTCATTACTACTCATTATTCTCTTGCTAATGGGTTTCAGTTCCTTCTTCTCCTAATCCAGCTAAGCTAAAATAAAGGTTAGAAAGTGGCCTGCCTGGCTATTTTGTTCTGACACTCCCTGCTGCTGGGCCACCACCTGGTGGGACCAGATACCCCCAGGGACAGTAGTAGGAGCTTGGGCACTGGGGTCTTCCCTTCTCACCACTAGGTCTACCTTGGCTCCACAAACTGGAGGCTTCACAGCAGTGTGAGTACCCTTCTTTGCCCTGAGTCTTCCTGGCCAGAAGTGGGTGCTTGAATGCTCTGTGAATGAGAACCACAAGCAAGGAGCCCAGGGCATAAGACAGCTTTCCCCACAGTTCTCTGTGAGGACAATCACTCACCCAGCACGGACCTTCATTCCAGAGGAGTTACTAAAATTCAAATACAGAACAGGAAATGCTCCTGCACCAGGGTGCAGACAACAGCTGCACCAAACGACACATTTCAAGTAGAATGTGCACATCTTTTCCTACTCCCTCCTTCTGTTTGTAAATAAACATCACAGCTACGGCCACTAGATGTCATAACCCATTAACAATGACAACCAGCAGGTAAAGATGACGATTCTAAATTCCTTATGGCATCTCTTCAAAGTATAACTTTTTGGTTGTTAAAATGGGTGAGCTGCGTTCGGCACTCGTGTGATTTGTCTTCCTGCTCGAGGCCAGCATGTGCTGAAACCCTGTCCAGAGGACTGAGCGTTATTGCCCAGGAAAGTGACTCCAGGACCAGCATGGGCTGAGCCTGCTAGAGTCTCCAGGGAGCTGTGATGAAAGAGATGACATTTATTATGGAGAAAATGATCTCTGATGCTCATAGCTGGTGCTCAGTGTTTAAACAGGTGGCTCCATCTTAATATGACAGCAATGTGCTTATCTAAGGAGTGCCATCCAACAGTACAGTTGTCTCAGTGGTCCCATACCCAATGCTGCAGGGTCCCACAAAGTTCAAATACCTTTCTTATTATAACTGGCATGCCTGGGAACATAAGGAGTGACACAACTGGACTGCAAGCATTTTATTTTTTAAAATTATTACTTGTTCATTTAGCTGAATCCTATTTCTCTCTTAATACTCTAAGGTATAAATTAAAGACGAGACTTGGCTAAAAAGAGAAGGCTTACACAGTTGTCTTCCTCAAGGACAGCATGAAGAACTCCAGCAGAATTTCTTGTATCAGACACTGACAGGCACAGAACATTTATCACGTTTTCTAATGAAACAACTTCATAATCAGATACCACTTTACAGGGGATGAAGCTGGGGCTCAGGGCAGTTATGAAATGTGTTAAACAAGCCTCCTTTCTGCTGCTTATAAGCTACAGCCCACACTGAGAGAAGTCAGGACAGGAGCTCATGCAGAAACTATAGAGGAATACTTACTGCTCACTCTTGGCCTCATGCTTAGGTGGTTCCTGATACAGCCTAGGACCATCTGCCCAGAGAAAGGTGCCACTCCCCACCCCCCGACCTGGACAATGCACTGGATCCTTCTACATCAATTACCAGTCAAGACAGTCGCCCAAGACCAACCAGATAAAGAGCTGATTCTAGGTTGTGACACGGACTATTAAACTCCCAGGGCTGGGAAGCAGAGGGGCTGAGATATAAATCCAGGTCCACTGCAAGGACAGTGTGGTCACTAGTATCAAACGTTTCATCAGTGGGTATGTTCTGTGTGCCAGCTCAAGACACAGGCACACCCGAGCCAGATTCTCTTTAATCACCCCACATTCCATCTCTACTTACAGCAATTAGCCAAAGAACTGCATCATGGTAACTCGCCTTGTTTTAATCTCCTGGGCATTGGCTCTAACTAGATCACCCCTGGCAAAGAATGGCCAGCTACAGAGGGACTGCTGTGCGGCTCCTGTTTGTTCATCAGCATCCACTCTGCTCAAATGTTTGGGCGGAGAGCGGGGATGCCCTGACGTGTAAAGGAGTGAGGGTCAGGAAAAGCATGCCAGTTGCTCAAAGTCTCATGAAAAGGCCCAACACTGCTCTGTGCTGTTTGCAAAGTCAGTACCATCAATCGGTGGCACACATGGTAGCTCAGAGAGGCTGAATAAAAGCTCAAGGTAACAGTGGTAGGCTTTGGTTTGACTCCATCCCTTTCTACTATCCCACATTCTCAGGAACCTTTGAAGCTAGACAAGCAAGACCAAGCACTCTGTGGGCCTGGCCTAAGCTCTGCTGGCATCCTTTTACCTTAAACATCCGGGTGTTACCTAATCAAATAGCCCTACATTCTCAACAACACACAAATGTTTAAGTGTCCAATTTCAATAGCACTCATAATTTGTGTCTTTAAAATGTAAGTTAGACAAAGATTGTTATCCCCCTAATTTGAGTTAGGCAGAGAAACATCTTAATAGATCCAAGTTTCCTGAATGGAAAATGTGTTATACACAGAGTTATAGGATGAACTCTCTCCACAATGAAGCCATACAAAACCACCCCGCATGTTTGGAGGCATCTGACTGGGAGGAAGAAAGGCCTGATTGCTTGGGAGGACTGTTCCCAGCTAGGCCACTGCATGATCTCAGAACCAAGTCTTTCATTTCTGTTTCCGTTATGCCAGCTTCCAAAGAATCAAAGCACAAAGCACAACACCAAAAAATGCAGCAGCTTCATCCCCACCTTAGCGGGGAATCGTGCTGCATACAGGATGAGGGCACCCCTCTGAGGGATGCGGGATGTAACACACACAATCTAATTAGTGCCTCTGTCCCTCTCTATCACAGCAGGATTCACGCTGTCCTGGAACAGCTGCTTATCTGCCCCAGGAACAGACTGTGAGCCGGTCGAGGACAGCCATGCCTATCTAGTTGACGGTCATGTTTCCAGCAGCTGAGGGCCTGGTCAGTAAGGCAGAGGCTCACACACAGCAACAGGGAGCCATCTCTGCACCCTCGTCTCACGTCTCAGAGGTCAGCGGAAAGAATGCATGCACTCGGACTAGTGCTGCAGCACAACGTGCAGCCTTGCACACTGAAGAAGAGGAAATGAACGGTTGTGTCTAAGGCTGGTCAGTGTCTATTCAGCACTTCTCGGAGCACTCGAGTTCAAATACAAAAGTTTTTGTGTTCATTGAGTAAGCCCTGTGTAAACAGGCTACTCAAGCAATCCTCAAAAGTCTTCCACCTCCAACACAAAACAGTCCACGGGGTCTCAGTATCTTTTTTCCTTCCTTGTTAATCAATATAGGGCCAGAGGAAAGCCAGAGTGTTGTGAAATGCTGTCACTGGGCCAGTGACTTCCACTCGTGAACTCACAGCAGTGCGGTCATGTCCACGAGGTAATGCCAGTCAGCAGTGCAGCCTGGGATGGGGCCCCAGAGGCCTCCCCTTAGCTAAGGACCTTCAAGCTGTTGGTGGCTCCTGGGAAGGGATGGCCAGTTTTCTTTGGGGGTGTGGCTGTTGGGAGGTTGCCTTGGCTCCACTGGAGGGCCCCACACCCATGCATAGGAACAGGGCACTAATTAGATTGTGTGTGTTATTGGGGGGAGGGGAAAGGAGGACAGGAAAATGGGTGGAGGCACATGTTTGGGGGTGTCTGGAGAGAGGAGATGGGGAGATGATCTGATATAGATACGCTATGTAAGTATAGGAAATTATTAAAGAATAAAAAAATATTTAAAAATATTCCTTACAAGAAAGGCAACATAACAACTGTCTGAATTGAATAAGGGATTTACCACTTTGCAAGGAAGCCAACTGTCTAAGGATAAACCTTTACTGTAGACAAAAATATTTGTAAAAATTAAACAAAAGAATGTCAGATAGGAATAACAATGCTTCTAAACATCTCCCCCACCCCATACACAAAAGTTAAAAGTTGTAAACCATACACTTTTTGACTGTTCCACTGCTTTCAAGACCATCTGCCCCATCTTCCATTTTTTCTGTGGAGTTTCTGCCAATGAGAACACTGGGCGATTAGAAGTAGAACTGCAGCCCAGGTCGGAAACAGTGCACACCCATTAGAGACCTTAAAAACTCCAGACTGTGTGATGTCTATGTGACTAGCCTGGCTCAGTCACCACCGTGACTGGCTAGGGAAACAGTCTGTCTCTGACCTTCCATGCCACCAAGTACAAAGCAAATCGAAATCTCCATTCATAACCCTGGTGGTTATGATTTCCATACGCTTATGTTCGGATCCCAACCACAGGGGAGATGGTTGAAATGCTTTCCAACAAAGGCTGTGGTCCAAAGCAAACACCTGACATTCAGAGTTGTATAAGGAAGCCTTTGAAAAATTAGCACAATACATGCTGGGCTATTTAAAAAGTTGAATCAGTTTAAAACAAAACAAAAACACAGGCTGAGCACGAAAGCACATGCCTGTAATCCCAGCACTCAAGATGGAAGTTCGAGGCTAGCCTGGTCTACGCAGCAAGTTTTCAGACCAATTATCGCTATATAGTAAGACCTTGTATCAAAAACAAATCAAAATACACACACACACACACACACACACACACACAACCAAAAACCCAAGTAATGGGAATACTAATACAATCACAGCTCACTTACATATCCTTGCTTGTCTACATGAAGACAATCACTCAGAACTGAGCCCTTTGATTTATTCTGCAAGGGAGAGGTGTGGAAATGTTGGTAGACTCATCAAACTTCCATCTGGGAGGTACAATTCACGTAGGGAGCCAAGGAAGGAAGCCGAAAGAAGAGGAGAAACTGTGAAGAGCAGCTTGATCCTTTCTAACTTTTTCAGGAACGGAGATACTAGAGGATGAAGGTCTTTATTTATATAAGCTAGGGATGCTATACTAGAAAAGGAAATAGTAGATCCCTGGCGAAAGCTCTGTGAATTCTGAGCCCACTGTCACTATGCATGATCAGCCTGCTGTTTTCACTCTCCAGCTCAAACGACCTGATTCACATCTCCACTATGTTAGTGAAGCCCCACCACCACCACCCTGTGGCACGAATGGCGCAAATGCTGGATTTTCTCTTTCCTGGGTCGACTTTGGCGATGGATCCAGGTTTTCTGTGCTTCCTATTCTGGCCCCTGCATTCATTGGGTCTCGTGGAATTATTAGTACCCGCAGCGTCTTCGTGAATAGTACTGTCGTCTTCTGCACGAGACACTGCTTGAAAACTTACTTGTTAGCCTGTGAGCAAGCAACTACTCTGGGACAGTGACTGCCCGACCTCCCCGAGCGCGGGCTGGGCACCGCGGCTCCCTCCCAGCCTTCCCGGGGGTACCTGGGGGCTGTCCTGCAGCGCCTCCTCCAGCAGGAGCTTGTCCACGGCGGGCATGGCGCGGCAGCGAGGGAGCGCGGGACGCGAGGAGGGGACACTCGGCGCTCGGGGACTTGAGGCTTAGCTCTGAGCCCGCGCCTGCCCACTGACCGCGGCCCGCCCCTCAGCCCGGCCCCCTGCCGCCGGGATCAACAGGAAGTGTGGCAGGCACGGGACGTGTAGACAGTCCAGTACAGGACACCGGAAGTGTGGCGACCACGCTTCCGCCCGACCCTGGCGCTTCGGGCCCCTCGGGCCAGCGCAGCGCCGCTGGGAGGTTCCGGCTGGAGGCTTCCCTCCCCTGTGCTCGTGGCACATCTCGGGCTGGGACCACAGGCTTTTATCTTCTTGCAGTTCTGCAGATTGCTCTTTCTGTGTGGGAGGAGATAAGCGTGAACAGATTTTGCAGCTGTTCTCTGGTCTCTTTTGGGGGTGTGTGTGTGTCGGGAAGGGGTGGGGAGTCAGGCTGTCTTCTAACTCACTGTGTAACTGAAGATGATTCTAAATATCTGATCCTCTTGCCTCCGCCTTCCTAGAGTGATGGGATAACAGGCCTGGGCTACCAACCACCAAACCTGAGTTTTGTGCAGTGCTGGGGATCAAACCCAGGGCTTCATTCATGCTAGGCAAAACCTATACTAAAGTAGGCACACCCCCAGACTTGGCGTCTTCGTATTTTATTTTTTAATTTGGGTTAGGAGATGGGGTTGGGTAGAGTAGAAGAGATGGCGTAAAGGACGTTGCAGAAAATGTCAGTTTGCTTCTCAGCACCTAGTAGGAGGCTCTCCCATGCACATTATTTCCTGTAGGGACATACATGAGCACACTCACATGTATGTATTTCCTGAAGGAAGTTCTCACACAACTTAAAATACCACAAAACAAATTCTGTTTAGTGTGTGAAGTTTAGAAGACAAAGTGCGAGAGACTTTTCTCCTTCCAACCATGGGGATTGTAGAAATTAAACTCAGGTCTCAGGCTTGGAGATAAGTGCCCTTAACCACTGAGCTACCTCACCAACCTTTGATCTCTCTCTCTCTCTCTCTCTCTCTCTCTCTCTCTCTCTCTCTCTCTCTCTCAAATACCAGGACAGCCCCACACTCAAATAGCTCAGAGCACAGACATTGTGTGTGTGTGTGTGTGTGTGTGTGAGTGTGTGTGCATCATCCGTGATATTCAGATCACTGCTGAATGATTTGCGGCCATATAATTAGGTCTCATCTTCCTGGTTCGTTAAGGTTTTTTATTTTGGAGAATTTCATAATGAAAATTTCAGGATTAGAAAGGATAGATTATGTAGTTCTGTGATGTCATTTAAAAGTGAGAAAAAGGACACTGGAGAATGAAATAATTTACTTGGGACCCTACAATGTACGCTGGGGGAAGAAGAAAAAGTTGTGTAGAAGATCAAAAGTGGAATTTGAAGTATATTAAAGGCAAGAGTTTCAATTGATTGGCATGTAAAGTCAGTACTATTTGTCCAATGAGATGCCACCAAAATTACCAGGAAGAGTATGATACTGCACAAATTCTATGTCTTGTGGTAACTACCTGAACAGTTAGTGTTGGTTGTGAAACCAGTAGGATCAAGATTCACCAGTGAAGGTTAGATTCAGATTAGGTTAGCCCCCTGGCATACCTGTGAGGGATTATCTTAAATTACTAGAGGTGGGAAGATATACCCCAAAAGTGGATGGCGCTACTCCCCCGGCTTGAGTCCTGGACTATGGACTATGTAGGAGAGTGAAGACCAGCTTTCTATTACTTCCTGCTTCCTGCCTGTAGATGCAATGCAGCCAGCTCCCTCAAGTCCCTGGTGTGATGGACTGCTCCCTAAAACTGCAAACCAAAACAGACCTGGTCTCCATTAAGTTCCTTGTCAGGTGATTTATCACCACAGTAGTAAAGGTGACTAAGACATCGACTGGCTTAGTGAGAAAGTCTGTGTTCCAAACACTGCCAAAAGCAAATGCACGCCAATGGCACGATTCCCCGTGCTCTGGCCTGAGATCTTTATGCCTTCTGTCTAGTATCCCCCCATCCCACCCCACCCCATCCACATTCGCTCTTCTTTCCAAGTGAAATTGCACCCAGACCAGGATTCTTTCTTTTCCTTCCAAGTACTATTCAACTAAATTTTCCTTCATACAATCTTAACTCTCTGCTGCCCAAAATCAACTCTTCAAGGCCAGACTCAAACCCTCCCCTTTCCCTGATTGTAAAAAACAGTCCAGGATATGGTTCCGCCAAGGGAAAGAGGTGTATATTCTTTCATTAGGAAATAGACAGTAAAGGAGACAGAGCCCCCCCAATACCCTTCAAGGAGCTCAGACATCTCATGGAAGGGTCAACCATATTTCTGATGTATCATCTTCTAATTAAATCGCCTTCCTTTGAACACCAATATTCAGAATCATTTAAGCCACATTCTTACATAATTGTATTACTCTTCCGTGTGTCTTTGTTGCGTTACAACCTAAATGGCCTTCGTGGAATTTCTTGGTACCAATGTGCTATTTATGGCATTGTTCCTGAGGGAAGATGCATCTCAGATTCAAAACAACTAGTTACAAAGAAGATTCCAGGAATCTTCTTGTAAATTGTGTAAATTCACTTTATTAATTATTTCATGCAATCTTCCCTTTACATAGCATTCACTCCTGAGCATTAGATACTCTCCCTTGCTTTGGTGAATGTAATTAATTTGGTTAATTAAGGGGAATTTTATGTGAAGATAAAAAAATGTCAAGTCCTTCATTAAAGTGTGTGTGTCCGTGTGATACTGTGGTGAGGCAGGTTTCAGTCATCGTCCAGCTGTATCTGGAGTCCCTGGACAGGTGTGAGGTCAGGGACAGCAACTGCAGAGATCTAGAGTTGACATGGCTTTGTGCAGAAAGGACACTGTCTGGAACTGCCACCTTTGCCTTGCTGAAGGTCAGAAAGGAATGGAGGACAGGGAGACACAAAATGGTTCTCAGGAGAGCAGGGTCAGAGAACTACTGGAGCTTTGAGGGTCTGAGAGAAAATTTGAAGCTACGAAGGCACCTGTTAAAAAGATGTCAACCGGGGCTAGAGAGATGACTCAGAGCTTAGGAGCACAAAGGTGATTTCTTGTCTGATCTAGATGGACCGAAGGAAGATTTCTTAACAAATTTAAATAAACTAGTATAATTTGTGATGTTAGAAAAATGCTTCACATGGTGTTGGAGAGGTGGTTTAGTGGTTGAGAGCACTCAATGGAGGGCCAGGGGAGCATGGGAAACAGAGTGAACAGTAAGTGAGGAGGCCAGCACCGGCTTGAGAATTGAATAAAGAAATGAAAGAAACCCAGCCTGATGGGAAGAGCTTGTGCAAAGGCCCTGGGCCATGCTCAGCACCCTGAGGAGACGGCCAGTGTGGCTGGGGTGGGGGCAGGGAGGAAATGAAGTGTAAGAGATGCCAAGCACCAGGTCACAGAGGACCTGAGTCCAGGCAGGGAGGACTTTGGATATTGTCCTGTACACATGATAGGAAAGTATGAACAGCTTAATGGCAAGAACTGATTTACATTATTTTTAAAAAACCATTAACAAGTATATATATATATGGTTTATGCTTTAAGGTCTTTGGGAGTTCCTAAAGAAGCTATAGGAATTATCCAAGTAAGAAGTGGGGTCTGAGTCAAGGTCTGGAGTAGGACAGGGAATGGGGCGGAGTCACTGAAACCTGCTGGTAGTACAGTATGAGAAACAGAAGCTGGGCAGAGGAGGGCTGTGGATGACCGTGGTAAGAATGACCAGCAGGTGCTGGGCAGTGGTGACACACGCCTTTAATCCCAGCACTTGGGAGGCAGAGGCAGGTAGATTTCTGAGTTCGAGGCCAGCCTGGTCTACAGAGTGAGTTCCAGGACAGCCAGAGCTAACCAGAGAAACCCTGTCTCAAAAAAACAAAAACAAAACAAGACAAAAAAAAAAAAAAAAAAAAAACCAACCCATGAGAGTGGAAAACATTTCTTAGGGGTTGAAGACAAGCAAGACAAGGGAGAAGTTGGAAGGTAGAACTCCAAGTAAAGCCCCGACCTCCTGAGGGAGGAGGAGCAGTGAGAAGTGAATACGCCTTTCTACAGCCTTAGAAGTAGGAAACATCAAAGCAACCCCCTCCTGAAGAGTACTGTGTCAGGAGCAGCTAGATGGTCATCTGGAAATGGCTGGAGAGCCGCCTGCAGATTCGTCAATAGTTAGCAGAAAACCTGGGAAGACCAGGTCTGTTCAGAAGCAGAGTGGCTGCGGTCAAGAACAAGGGAGGGAGGCCAGACGATTCCAGAGATGTTCCAATCAAGAGTGGCTGAAGAGGATGTGACTGCACACATAAACAGCAAAGAGGGAGGTGGGTTTGGTGTGTTAAGCCGGGAAATGTTGCAGACTCTGAGAAGGTTGTCTAGCCTTTGTGAATGTCACTTCGCTGTTCTGTGTGACATAAGAGCGTTATTACCAACCACAGGCTGTTTCCACCGGCTCCTGTCTAGGTGTCCTGTGGCTTCAAAGGGTGGAAGCCTAACTCCAGTTAGCTCACAGTTGGAAGGCCAGGAGAGGGGGCTGCATCAGGAGGCTGTTTGTGTACTGACAGAATGAGCTGCAGTGTGGGGAGAGTTAGAGACACTGGATGAAGAAGCAGAAATGGGAAGGCCAAAGCCGATGAATAGACAAAAGGAATTGAGACCCAGTCACAACAGGGGGATGGCCTTGGGCAGGGGCAGTGTGTGCCAAGGGAGTCATGTGACAGTCATTTGGTAGATTAAATTACAGTGAGAGTCTTTGCTGGTAGCTTTTGTTATCCCAGTAAGATAGAATCAAGGCCGTGAGCTCCAAGCCAGGCTGGTGAGGCACACAGGAGGTGTTCAGGGGTGGAGGGGGTGGGAAATGGCCATCTTGGGACACAGACAGGGGAGGTAGGAGAATCAGTGTCCCAGGGCTGGAGGTTGGCTCAGTGGTTAAGAAATACACGATTTCTATATTAAGCATAATTGTCTATAGTAGTGCTACTCATGACAGCCAGTGAACAGACAAGAGGTGACATCAGGGCATGCCTGGACAACGGAACACTATTTGACAGTTAACAACACAAAGTATCCACATCCCACTGTGTGCACATATCTAGACAACATGGTAAGTGAGAGAAGCAAGACATAAACGTCCATATATTAGATGAAGCCTCGAAATATATAGGAAATGCCTGGCATAGGCTAATACTCAGGAATAGAAAGCAGAAGCTGCTCAGGTGGTCAGGGCAGGAGGATGACAAGTTCAAGGCCTGTCTGAGCTACAGAGTGAGTTTAGGCATCTTGGACCTGTCACAAAAGCTAAAAGAGCCTGGGAATTTAGCTCAGTAGTAGAGGGTTTGCAAACACATGTGAGATTCTAGAGAGGAGAGAGAGAGAGAGAGAGAGAGAGAGAGAGAGAGAGAGAGAGAGAGAGAGAATGCAAGAGATGAAGGAATGCTTGATGGCAGCAGCTAAGGGAAGAGGGAGTAAGGAGTGATTGCTAGCAGGCATGGGGATGCTTTTGAGGAGAGCAATGAAATTGCCTGGAATTGAACATGGGTCATGATTGTATAACTGTGAAGCCAATAAAAACCCTCAGGGGTTCATGCTTTAAAATGGTGAATTTTCATTATCTGATATCAAATTATACTACAGATCCACAGTGACAGCATAGCACCAGCAGAATATAGTCATGTGGACCAATGGAGGAGGAGCCTGGAGGAGCCATAAGTGAACATAGACACCAAATCTTTTAACAACACATGCACTGGAAAAGGACAGCTCTTTCAGTAGTTGGTGTTGGGAAAATGAGATACACAAATGCAAAAACAAAACAAAAACAAAACCTAGGTATATATCCTTCATCCTGCGTAAAACATATTTCAAAACAGATTAAAGACCTTAACATTAGACCTGAGTTTTTCATAATATTTTCATTGATTATTTGAGATTTTTACATCATGTACCAGATCACACTCACTTTCCAGTCTTCCCAGGTTCTTTCCCCATAGTTGTGAAAAGAAGAAGAAGAAGGAGGAGGAGGAAAAGGAGGAAGAGGAAGAAGAAGAGGAAAAAGAAGGAGAAGGAGAAGGAGAAGGAGAAGGAGAAAAATAATCCCAGTTTGTGTTGCCTATAGACTCCCTGGAGCATGGTCAAACTCCCAGTGGCCATCCCCTTAAAGAAAACTGAGTCTTTTCCCACCCGCACAACCACCAGACGCCCTCAAATGTGGAGAGCTACACTTGAGTGTCTTTATCACAATTTTAAGAGTTCTCTTCAATGACTTCCTGTCTAGGTTGCTACATTTTAGGGGAACGGGGCGGGGGAGGGGGAGTGGGGCTTCTCACCAAAGTCTTCCGTATCCCTCTTTCTCAACTGTGACTCTGCAGTCATCTCTATAGCACTGCCAAAGTAGCTTCCTCGTCCTTCACAGTCAGCAGGAGCACAGGTCACAAATTTCTACATGATCTCTGCTGTTAGCACAGGCCTCAGCGTGGTCTCCTGTAGCAATACAGGGCAGCAACTTGTCCCTCTGCCCAGCATAGCCCACGGACACCAGCATAGCAGCAGCAGCAGCAGCAGCACAAGCCAAGGACATCAACATGTTCTCAGATGTGAGCTCAAGCTGCCCACATCTATACTGCCTCTGGCATCAGCATAACCCACGAATATTAATATGGCTTCAGGCTGCAGCATGGACTATGGATATCAACATGACCTCAGGTGGCTGCATAGACCCCTCACATTAATATAGCCCTTGGTGGCCGCAAGGCCCACAGGCACCAATGTGGCCTTAGACTGCAGCACAGAACCAGAAACTTTGAGGAAAATACTTTATAATACAGGCAGAGGTATGAACCTTCTTGAAAGGGCTCTCGTAGTTCAAGAAATAATCTCAGGAGTTGACAAATGGGATACATTATTAAAGTTCTGTATGGCAAATGGGAACTATCACCAGGGTGAAGGAATGGAGCATAGAATAGGAACAAATCCTTGCCGACTATACATCAAACAGAGGGTTGATATCTGGAATATACAAAGAACTTCAAAAGTAAAACACTAAAAATGCCCAAATTAATCCAATCAGTCAATGGGCTGATAGACAGTACTTAAAAGAAGAAATACAAATGGCAAATAGGTATTTGGAAAAGGGTATGTTATAGTCAGGGTTCTGTTGCTGTGAAGAGACACCCTGACCACAGCAACTCTTATAAAAGAAAGCATTTAATTGAGGCCGGTGTCTTAGTTAGGGTTTTATTGCTGTGAACAGACACCATGACCAAGGCAACTCTTAAAAGGACAACATTTAATTGGGGCTGGCTTACAGGTCCAGAGGTTCAGTCCATTATCATCAAGGCAAGAACATGGCAGCATCCAGGCAGGCATGGTGCAGGAAGACCTGAGAGTTCTACATCTTCATTTGAAGGCTGCTAGCAGAATACTGACTTCCAGGCAGCTAGGATGAGGGTCTTAAGACCACGCCCACAGTGACACACCTACTCCATCGGGGCCACACCTTCTAATAGTACCACTCCCTAGGCCAAGCATATACAAACGATCAGAGCTGGCTTACAGCTTCAGAGGTTTAGTCCATTATCATCAAGGTGGGAAGTGTGGTGGCAGGCAGGCAGACATGCTGTAAGAGAAGATGCAGAGAATTCTACATCTGCATCTACAGGCAGCAGGAAGAGACAAACTCTGAACTTGGGCTTTTTAAAACTTTAAGGCCCATCCTCAGTGACACACTTCCTCCAGCAAGGGCATACCTCCTAATCCTTTCCAATAATACCGGTCTCTGGTGACCAAATATTCAAATCTATACGCCTGAGGAGGCCATTCTCATTGAAACCACCACTGAGTTCAACATCCTTAGTCATCAATGAAATTAAAATTAAAAGTCTCTCTCACCCCAATCAGAATGACTGCAAGGAGGAACTGTCTTTCACTTCTGGGGGCAACATAGACCTGTGCAGCCATTGTGGAAATCAATGTTCATCAGGTTCCTTACAGCATAGGCAATACGCTAGCATCTGACACAGCTACACCACTCCGAAGGATGCTTCCCACGGCTGTAAGTCAGAATTACCAGAGAGACGCTTGCGCAACCATGTTTATTGCCATGCTCTTCATGGTAGGCAGGAGACAAAACTAGCCTAGGTATCTATAAGCAGATGAATGGATAAAGAAAATATGGGGGGTATGAACAAAGGAACTTTGCTCAGCCGTAGAGAAAAAATTAAAGCATGGTGCTTATAGGAAAATACACAGAGAACGGTTGGCACTGGGTTAAGCAAAATAAACTAGGTGCAGAAAGAGAAATGCTGTGTTGTGTTTTCTCTCATATGCTGAGTCTAGATTTACATTTATAACTCTGTAAGTGTGTGTTAGGAGGAGATAGAGGGTAATGGAATACATGTAAAATGAAAGCTGAAGTCCTTTGTGGGGAGGGAGGAGATCAGCAAGGAGCAGAATGGGCGGGAAGGATGGGGGAGGGGCAGCAAGGGAGATGGATGCATCCGAACAAAGTTTAATGACACACGTGTGTGGCAATACCACAAGGAGGTCCGTCACTTCATACGCTGACTTAAAATATTAAGCAAATTATAACTCGATAGCGTCGTGATAAGTTAATGTAAGAGAGTCAGGTGTTCTAATATCAGGAAGAAAAACAGGGAATAACGTTGTGGGGATCGCGGTTCCCCCTGCCATCAGTTTCTCTTTAGACTGTACCTGGGTTAGGCCAACAGCGCTGTCCTGTCTGCTGTACCTGTGTTGACATCTTAGCCCGTATTGCCCCCGTTCCTGCTCTACAGATTTGCATGTTCATTTAGCTTCAGAAAACGGAAGCTAGCAACTAGAGGCAACATTCCCCAGCGTGGAGACCAACGCCCCGCAGAAGATACAGAAGAAGGAGAAGCCTTCACAAGAACCAGAACCAGATGGATGGGGTAGCATCGAGTCGTGACAAAGGAAACGGGAGTTAAGGCTCTCCACACAGACGGAGGCCGGTCGGCAGGTCAGCCATCGCCTGCCCTGTGGAATGCTTAGGTCACCAACATCACTAAGGCAATGGCTTTGACTGTGGTCTGGGACTCTTAACTCATCAGTCTGACCCGAGGAATCACTGGCATTAAAAATAAAAATCAAAGGACTTTGAAAGGACACTCAGAACAATCAAGTCTCTCCCAGAATGCCTTGCGCATCCCTCTGACAGTCCTTGCTGCAGGAGGAATGCCTGATAGGAATGTAGAGTACGCACAGGTGATCTTTGATCTCATGTCTGAGTCTTCCATTGGACCCAACCTTATAATCCAACCTTACTGACGGGCCCTGTGATTAGGTGATCGTTTTTGCAATGACGGCTGATGTCTGCTGGGGATGTCCTGTAGGGTTTTCCATGTAGAGAAGGGGTGGTTTTGATAGAGTGCCACCCCGCCAGGTTGGAATCTCATGTCTCCCTCCAGAAGAGGTTATGATGTTAGCATCTCTCACGGATAAGCGCCTCCCATTCCTCCTTCTGGCCAAGGTGGCTAGGGCGATACCATCCTGGGTGCCCTGTGGGTGTCAGCAGCCACAGGAAGATGCCCAAAAGCCTATGGCAGAAAAGCAAACCTGTAGACTGTTGTGAAGGCATGGCTGATTTCTATGCTGATGAAACTTGAGACTGAAATAGACACGTGGCACCATTAGGAGGTGTGGCCTAGGTGTGACCTTGTTGGAGGAAGTGTGGGTCACAGGGAGGTGGGCTTTGATGTTTGAAATGCTCAAGCCAGGCCCCATGTCACTCTTCCTGCTCCCCGCTGATCCGAATGTAGAACTCTCAGCTACCTCTCCAGTACTATGTTTGTCTGAATGCTGCCATGCTTCCCACCATGATGATGGGCTGAACCTCCAAACCATATGCCAGCGCCAATTAAATGTTTTCCTTTATAAGAGTTGCCTTGCCCGTGGTGTGGTGTCTCTTCACAGCAATAGACCTTTGACTAAGACAGAGTCCATTAAAATGGGATGGCTTATGAGCCTCGAGAAGCACCACGCAGGATTATTCCCACGCAAGGAGTCATGGCTCATAGGGTGACCTTGGTGGACTTGCTATATGCACACAGATAACTACTCCCAAATATTTGGCTGGATTTAAAGTTGGCAAAGGGAGGTCAGCAGATTAAACAAATCCGTTATGAGTCAGGAGCTTCAGTTGAAGCTGATGAAGCTGTAGAAGAATCCAAAGATTCATTCATTACTATGACAAGAACACGGGACCAGACCTGTATTTGTGTGACAGATCAATGCAAAACAAGATGTTGGAGAATTCTAAGGCAAGATATTTTTCTGTTTTTTTTTTTTTTTTTTTTTTTTTTTTTTTTTTTTT
>JADRCD010219280.1:41890-55611 GCA_019843815.1 Montemys delectorum
GGGGGGGGGGGGGGGGGAACCAGCAAACATTGAAATTTTGAAACAGAAGAATAACAACAACAACAAAAAAATCTAAAAGACTACACTTGGGCTAATGCAACGGAAGAGAAAGAAGATAAATGGAACTGATTTCATGACAAACTAAGGAAGTGTGCCAGAGAACGGGTCAGAGGGTGTCCCGGAGGTCTGAGGCCCTGAACTCCATTTTTTTTTTTTTTTAAATCACCTCCTTGGGACTCCTGCTGGGAGTTAAATCTTGGCGTTCCTTCTGAACTCCTAAAGCAAAAAAAAAAAAAAAAAAGTTTAGAAAAACAATGTTCCAGTCATAAGGCCACTGACTCTGAACTCCTGCAAAATTAGTAACCAGACCCTCTGCTTCCAGCGATTCTCAAAGTGCGACAGGCTGGAGCCTGGGAAATGCACTTGAGAAATCAGGGCTGTGCCTTGATAATGTTTGGTCCCCAAGCAAGAACCTCAGAGTCAAAGCATGAAGACCCCTGAGTGTGAGTGTGCGCTCCTGAGCAGATTAGGAACAAAGTTTGGTGTTGGACCTGAATTTTTGGGCTGGGGATGGCTAGTCCTGAGATGGTGGGCATGCCTGTACCTTTCTGAATCTCATTGTTAGGCTTCATGGTGCATGTTTGTAGGTGGCTGACCATATTCCTGTGTTAACCAGGCCTTTTCCAGATGCAAGTGACAGGAAACCCAACTCCATTGAGAAAAGGCCAGGGTGAGGGAGGCTGGACTTCCTCGATTGTACCAGGAAGGGCAAGAATAAAACTAAGAATGAGAGACTCAGCGCCTTCCTCTCATCTCCCATTCGAACCCTTCCCTCAGCCCTCTCCCAGGACGGGCTAGAACCATTTAGCAGGGAGCCTCCAGGTTCACTTCCTAAACAAGAGAGGAAGACTGAGAACTCGAAACTGGGTTGGGTGGGGTGCAACTGCAGTCCCAAATACTCAAGACTCAGGAGGGATGAAAATGTTGTCTGTGGTATTGTCTCTGGTAGAAGAAGAAGGAAATGCCCAAGGAAAAGCTCCACCTGCCTCAGGACACAGCTTCCCGCCTACTGGAGCACCAGCTGCAGCCCTGAATGTGCTTATGAGCACACTGCCTGGTACCACATGGCCACCTAGGCCCGAGCCACATGCCTGAGTTCCGAGAAGTGGAGTGGCTCAAGAAGAGATGGAGAGAGGAGCTGAGCAGCCCTTGTGTGGTGTTTTCAATGCAATGTCTCTCAGCCCAGCCCTCCTCCCACAGGTGCTCCCCCTCCCCCATTCCAGCATCTCCTTGGAAACAGCTGCAGCTGGCTCTGTTCCCCTCTGGCTCATTTCCCACAGGCTTTAGTGCCCTGCGCAGTGACTCCTGCACTCAGTTCCTCTGTCCCTCTGCTGTTCTGTGTCTGTTCTGTCCACCTGGATAGCCCCCACCACTCACTTCTGCCTTTCACAGAGTTATCTAAAATGTTAGTCTTCTTTGCTTCAGAATTCATTCTCTGTCTTGAATTTTTATTTACATTTATTTATTAGTGGGAAGTGGTTAAACCTGAGAATCACGAGGAGAAAAGACCAAACCCACAAATGTCCAGTTAAAGCACCCGGGATTGGCCAGCCAGTTGCCTTACCCTAAGGAGGCGCTTGAGAGAGCGACCCGGGCTGGCCTTGTGAAGACCCTGTTGTAGGAGCGACAAGGTGTTCACAGGGCTGTCATACATTGTTAGAAGATACAATGTACGGGAAGGAACAAAGGCTAGGCTATGCATCCTGTGAACCGGTTGCAAGCAGTTTACATCAAATCTAAGAAACAGGAACTTCTTAGTTACAAACAGAAACCTTACCTTTAATAGAGCCGCAGGACTAACAAGGACCTATTCTTAACTGTCTTAACCACAAACAGAACCTGTAACCTGCAAGGTACATTTTGCCTCTGGGTTTTTCACTAACTTGTAATATTGTTCTGTTTTGGTCTCACAGGGTGTTCGTGTATCAATAATGCACAGGTGTGTGGAGTTCAGAGGACAACCTTAAGTGAGTTGGTCCTCTCCTTCTACCACTCGATCCCCGGAATCAAACTCAGGCCATCAGGCATGGTGGAAGATGCCCTTAACCTTCTGAAACATCTCACTTGCTCTTTCTCTGAATGCATAAATACTATTGATATTTATTTTGTTGTAAACTGGTTTATTTAAAGTCTATGCTCTGGTTATTTTGTCAACTTGACACAAGCTTGGAGTGTCTGAGTAGAATCTCAGTTGAGAGCATTTTCTTGCTTATTGATTGGTGAGAGAGGGCCCAGCCCACAGTAGACCATGCCACCCCTGGGTGGATGATTTGGGATTATATAAAAAAGCAAACTGAGCAAGCCATGGTGATCAAGCCAGGAAGCAATATTCATTCACCATGTCTGCTTTAGCTCCTGCCTCCAGGTTCCTGCCTTGACTTCCTGCCCTGACTTCCCTCAGTGAGGGACTATAAACTGAAATAAACCCTTTCTTCCCCAAATTGCTTTTTGTGGTGGCATTTATCACAGTAATAAAAAATAGACTATAGTATTCTATTATGAATATGCTGTGCTTCCATGTTACAAATGCCTGGATTTTGTGGGTGGTTCCTATTTTTATTATTTTTATTTTTTATTTATTCTTTCACAATTTCACACATTTATACACTACTTTGATCACACTCACTGCTCACATTATCTTTTCTTAACCCCTTTCACTCTTGCTGAGCTCCTCCCTCCATTCCCTCCCTCCTTCCCTCCCATCCCTTCCTCCATCCTCTTCCTTCTCTCCCTCCCCATCCTCTCTTCCCTCTCTTCCTCCTCCCTCCCTTCCTTCTTCTGTCCCTTCCTCTCCCTCACTAACCATCCTTCTCCCTCTTACTCCCTCCTTCCCTTCCTTCCACCTCTCCTCACTTCCTCTCCCCTTCCCCCTCCCTCTTTGTACTTTCCCTCTCTCCCTCCTTTTTTAGGCTGGGAATTAAACACAAGCCTTGTACATACCAGGTAAGCTGCTCACTACCAAGTCACACCCCCAGCTCTGTTGAAGATAATTTTAGTGGCTTGCCATCAAAGGCAGCTACATCATTGACCTTGTCTCCTCCCTGAACCTGACTGTTCTCAAGAATTTGAGGTTCATGTCCTTGTCACATTCCCTATATCTGCTCATTACCCCTGGGCCTCAGTAGAGCAGAGTCAGCAGCAGAGAGAACAGACTTGCTGGTGACATGGTGATGGAGGCCTGTTTCCCCTCATCCCCTTGCTTCTCCCCGACCCTCTTCCCCTCGACTGCCATCCTTACAAAGTAAGTTTCAGTAGAAGTGTCTATGGCTAAGACCTCCTTACCAAAGTGCCATCTTACAGCTTACTTTCCCCCATGCTCTCCCAGCTGGGAGAGCACAAGCTCGGTTGTGACTGAAAGCATTTGAGAAGGTCAGAGGAAGTCACAGCGGACATTATGTATGACGTATAGGTTAAAGCTATGGAAATGTGTTAAATGAAGACTCAGCATTTTTATACCCTTTGGTTATATCCTGGATACAGCTTTGGACCCATGGAGATTCTTTTGTTGCATTAACATGAGAAATATCCCCTATAAGTTCACATATTTGAACACTTTGACTAGTGCAGAGCTGACCACATCAACTGCATCTTGTTAATTAATTTTGTATCTCTTTTTCTTTTCCTTTTAGATGGGGTCTCATGTAGCCTTGAACTCACTATGTAGCTGAGGATAACCTCAAGCTTCTAATTGCTCCATCTCTTTGGTCCCTGATGAAGTGCCTTGAAATGATGACTTTGTCATACCATTGGAGAATTGGCTCTTAGTCACACAGCACTTGAGGTCACTCTGCTCACCTGGAAGGTCACTGAAGGTTTAAAAGTGGCTAATTGATTGCCAGTGTATGCCTGAACATTGTTCTACAGCAGTGTTTTCTGTCAAATACAACCGTGCTTGTGACAGAATGAGAACATCAACCATGGAAGCCATGGCTGCCATAAGCAAAGTACTATAAACCTTTGTATATTATATACTTTGTATATTATATAACATCTAAGAATGTTGTCCAATGCTTGCCTCACATGCATTAATTATGTTTCTATTACTGTGATAAAAACACCATGACCAACATAAACTCATAGAAAAAAATGCTTATTTAATCTTACAATTCCAGAGAAAGAAGAGACCATAAATGGTAGGAAGTTGGCCTCATAATGTATCCAGCAGAGAGTCAGTCTCATAGGTGATAGGGGAGGCAATGGCTGCCCTTGGCCAGAGCAGAAAGCTGAGAGATCACATTCCCAACCGCAAGCATGAAGCATAGAGAGAGGTCTGGAAGTGGGGTAAGGCTATAAAGCCTCAAAGAGCATCCTCTAGCAAGGCCACAGCTCCACAAACAGCGACACCAAGTGGGGACCAGGTGTACAAATATGTGAACCTATGGGAGGTATTTCTTTCTCACTTAAACTACTACAAGGTCCAATGTTTAATCTTAGCACTATCAAAAACCTCTCACTTGCTATTATTGAGGTTATTATCTATTCAAGATGAGTGCTTTTATTATCATTGGACATTTTATGAGCTGGAGGTCAACATATCTAGTTTGGATGCAGTACTGTGAACCAGATTTTTCTGACTCTAGTGCATATGCCTTGGCCATCACTCTGCATTGTCTCTGTGTTCCAAAAATGTGTCCCTATACCAGGACCCTGCTTCCTGGATCTATGTCTGGCAGGCAGGCATGCTCTTTGCTGCTGGATCAGAGAACAATAAAAATGCACCAGGGGCTTAGAGAGATGCTCAGCAGTTAAGAGCATTTACTTCTCTTGTAAAGGACCTGAGTTCAGGTCTCAGTACCCACTTAGCAGCTCAGCACTCTCTACAAATTTAGTTCCAGGGGTCTGATGCCTTCTTCTGACTCCCACAACCACCAGGCACAGATATGCACATAAATACATGCAAGAAAAAAAACACTCAAATATGCGAAATAAACATTTTAAAAGTGCACCAGGTAGGAAAACTCTTCCTGTAAAGATTCCTTTGATGTAGTTTCCCCCCAAAACTTTAAGTTAGTTTTTCAGAACTTTGTACAATACATTTTAATTTTATTAGCTCTTCTCAGACACATCCCCACTTCTCTTCCCACTTAACTTCACACCCTGCTCCCCAGTCAAGACCAATTTGGGCTGCCCAAATATTCTTGCTTTCTACTGGAGTATGATCTGCTGTAGCATTTTTAAATGGTCATTAAAAAGATAAATATTTCCCAGATGTTATCAAGTCATTAGTTTGTCATTTGAAGATGTTTTTGAGGAGGGTCAGAAAATCTTGAGCCCAAAGTACCTCTGCCCTCCGCCTGTTAAGTAGAGTTGAACTAGTTCTATTCTTGGTGTGCTAAGGGTAATTTTTGTGGGCATGAACAGAAGCCCTCCAACACAAATGGCACTGTCCCGGGATGTCTGCTGAGGTGGTTTTGTCTCTTTGGTTAACTGCCACAAGTTGCTCTTCTTCTTCCTGTTTTAGGAATATCAATAATCCTTCATGACCTTGATCCATCACCTTGTGGATCACCCCTGACACCCAAATGGGATGCCTCTTACAAGCATCCTCTCAGCTCTCTTGGGTACCTGTGCAGGGTCCACAGCAGCGTGCCAGCAAGAATCTGTGCCCTGGTGAGTCTCCCTAGACAGTGCCACACACTTAGCATTCTGTCCACACTGCTTGAACGAATGAGTCCTTATACCGTTTGATAAAGGGATGTAGTTACTCTTTCAGCACAACTGGCATGCTATGGCCGAGTCCAGAGTGCAAGGCATAGATCATTTTCCCCCTAAATGTCTGTTTTGTTAAATATTAACGTTGGGTGTTTGACTCTCCACTCTGCAAGTCTGCCACTGGCCAAATGGTTTTTATGTGCCTGTGTCATTAGGTGTGTCTCCATTATTGAGGGCGAAGTCATTCATGGTTCAGCCTATGCTGGAAACTCCACTCCAACCAAGTCCTCTCCTCATCCACCCTGCTCCCAGTTGAAATCAGTTCCTTACTCCCCAGGTGTTGGGAGCCATTTGCTTCTTCTCTGATGCAGGGGGTCGGGGGTGGGGGGCGGGAAGAGAGAAAAAGTATGCTTGCCAGGCAGAGTCAAGGCAGGCCAGGGTCTGTTGGCAGATATTCCGGCCTACTGAGGCACGGAAGGATAAGAGGAGGTGCGCATGAGGCTCAAGGTTGGGGGGTGGGTGGGCTGAAGAGTCTATTAACCTTGGTGGAACCATCAGAGAGGTTTTCGGTCTCGTGTGTATTTCAGCCAATTGTTTCTGTTAGCTTGGGGCTTTGCTTCCCACAGTACTGTAATATAAAAAAGACTGTAAGAAATAATACACTCGCTGCTGGAGTGGGAACGACCTGCAGCCCTCCCATACCCGTCTCTTTTGTCTTTTTTCCATCTTTCCTACAATCATCCTCACTCAGAGGACTATCTGCCATTGTACCAGTGGGACTAGTGCATCCAGGTATGCTCACTGTGATTCTACAGAGGTGACCCGGAATCTGCTCTGTTGGCAGACAGTGGCCTGGCTGGTAGGGAGGAAGTCTCTCCTCTGCTCCTGCCTGCAGTGGGGATCCACTGATGGGGGTGATCCAGGCTTGTAGGGAAGTCTGTCCTGATCATTCACACTTTGCGTGTCTCTAATGTAAAGATGACATCTAAAGCTGACAAAGGCTAAACGACATGATGGGGACCAAGTAAAATGCAAGTGGAATTTAGCCTAGCAGCTGGCATGCAGTAAGCACGCGATAGCAAAAGGAATTACTTCGTTTCCAGGAAGTGGGGGGGGGGGGGCCCAGGGGCACAGGCACTAGTAATACAGTTACTTTTCTGGCTTAGAGATTTTGTTTTAACAAGACTCATGCAAACCTTTGAGGGGAGGGATTGTTTGGTTCTGAAATATTACAAATATTACAAAGCACCCTCATTGGGAAGCAGAAAATCCACTGTACGTTTAAGATTAGGCTAAGTTGTAAAGGAGGCCCCAGCCACATTCTACAGAGCCTTAGCTTAGGCAACACACAATTTTTTTCTTTAAAACTTTTATTTTTTTGTTCTTTGGTAGTTTCAAACATTTATTTTTTAGTGAGGATCACTATTGCTGTGGTGAGACGCCATGACCAAAGCACCTTGGGGAGGAAAGGGTTTAGTCAGCTTATAGTTCCACATCGCTGTTCATCACCAAAGGAAGTCAGGACAGGAATTCAAATAGGACAGGAACCTAGAGGCAGGAGATGATGCAGAGGCCATGGAGGATGCTGCTTACTAGCTTCTCCTTCTGGCTTACTCAGCCTGCTTTCTTTTAGAACCCATCAGCCTGAGGATGGCACCACCCACAATGGGTTGAGTCCTCCCTGATCAGTCACTAATGACCTGTCAGCTTACCTACAGCCCAATCATTTTCTTAATTGACTTTAGCTTGAGTTGACACAAAAACATTATATATATATACATATATATGTATACACACACATATACATACATATATTCATATATACATTCACACACATACATACATGTATATGTATATGGTGGTTTAAATATGCTTGGTCTAAGCTGGGTGGTGGTGGCACACGCCTTTAATCCCAGCACTTGGGAGGCAGAGGCAGGCAGATTTCTGAGTTTGAGGCCAGCCTAGTCTACAGAGTGAGTTCCAGGACAGCCAGAACTACACAGAGAAACCCTGTCTCGAAAAACCTAAAAAAAAAAAAAAAAAAAAAAAAAAGCTTGGTCTAGGGAGTGGCACTATTAGAAGATGTGACCTTGTTGGAATAGGTGAGGCCTTGTTGGAGGAAGTGTGTCACTGTGGGTGTGGGCTTTAAGACCCTCCTCCTAGCTGCATAGAAGTTAGTCTTCTCTTATTTGACTTCGGAACAAGAGGTGGAATGCTCAGCTCCTTCTGTACCACCCCTTCCAGGATGCTGCCATGCTCCCACCTTGATTATACTAAACTGAACCTCTGAACCTGTAAGCCAGGCCCAATTAAATGTTGTCTTTATAAGAGTTGCCTTGGTCATGGTGTCTGTTCACAGCAGTAAAACCCTAAGATAATGTATGTATGTGCATATGTATATATGGAAGAACCAAAACTATCTGTATCTATATCTACTTCCTGTCCACATCGATATCTATTCATTCACACACATATAAATTTACCATATATATGTGTGTATATATATAATTGTGTATATATATATACAATATATATACATACACATATATATACACATATTATATATATGTATTTTTATATATAAAGTGAATTTTGGCCCCTCCTTTTCATCCTCATTACCCTGTCTTACCCTACCTCCTTCGCCTGCTGAAGCTATCTTCCCAAGCAGTCCCCCTCCTATTTCCATGTCATTTTGTGTCACCACAGGAATTTGTCTCTCCTCAAATTCTAGAACTGGAAATGATAACATGGTGGCTTCTTTCTATGAGTCCTCGGGGATCTAGACTTATATATTCCCTATGCATGTCACTCTGGCCTAAGGGGCTCATGAGCTCCATCCATTGACTCTATATTCCAAGTAGTCATAATGAAAAGGGGTAAAGAAGTGAGAGTAAGTGGTTCTGCTGTCTCTTTAAGGAGGGTTTCCGAAGCTGTCATACGATACTCACAATATATCCTCCTGGTCAGAAATGAGTTATGTGGTCATGCGTAACTACAGAGGAGCAAAGGAATTTAATCTTTGTTCTTCACTATGACTGAAGTGTTCAGAATCAGTTCAGGACCCCCAAGATCAAATTCTCAGCACAAAGGAGATTTATTTGCTTCAGAGGGACAGAGGACAGGGAATAAGAGATAAAGACAAGAGATAAAGGACAGGGGAGAAGGGGTAGGGAACAAGGGAGAGAGGGAAGGGATATTTGTCCTGGACAACAAGGGACTGCCTCTGGATAGAGAAGAGACAGATGTGGCCCATAGGCAAACAGCTGCTTATAAAGGTAAAAGGGGAAACCTGGTGTTAGGATGACGTGCTTAATTTTAATTGGGCATGCTCATTAGGTGAACCAATGGGGCCTTTTGATTGCTGGACTTCAGGACTTTGACAGCTGGACCTTGGTAGTCAGCCTCAGGAGGAAGAAGTAGCCAAATAAGGGAATAGACCTTGGGGGATAGCTGTAGGAATGTAACTTAACGGTTTTTAGCCAGGCAGAGAGACAGGAGAGAAGGGCAGGGGCTTCCACAGCCATGTTTGTCATGCTTGGGCTGGCTAGAGTCCCTTCAGTGATGTTCCCAGCTCCAGACCAAGAGTACTGTTCCAATGCGGACAAGAACCACGACTTTGAACATTATGGCGACGTGAGAGTGAAGTGTAGTCCCTAAAGCCTCATGGGTCTCTATGTTACTATGTATTAATAATAAGAGGACCCAGTAGCATGCTTGAACACTAAGCCAGTGCAACAACTCCCAGCTCCGGGGAAATGTAAAGGCTATACTGTCAAGGAGACAGGATCTGGCATCACCCAGGAGGCAAACCCATGGACATGTCATAAGGGAGTTCCACGATTAAGCTGATTGAAGTGGGAACACCACCCTAACTGTAAATGGCTTCATCCTGTGGCCTGACTCATAAACTTAATAAAGAAAGAGAAAGCGAACAGAGCACTAGCGGTGGTCCTTCTCAGCTTCCTGATGGTGAATACAATGCATCCAGGGGCCTCCAGGGCAGCCATGATGGGTCACACTGAACTGTGAGCCCACAGTGTTTTACATTATCTTTGTCGTGTACTTTATGACAGCTATGAGAAAATCAAATAGTTCAGGCTATAAAGATAAATAAAAACACTTCTCCAAATGAAAATAACAGCTGCTGTGCCACGGTGGGGTACTTACAAGACACTGCTGGGTATGCATGAAGGAATAACAAGGCCTTCTAGTGCATCAAGGAGGAGAAGGAAAGAGGAGGAGGAAAGAGGAGGAGGAGGAGGAGGAGGAGGAGGAGGAGGAGGAGGAGGAGGAAAAGGAAGAGGAGGAAGAACAATAACAATAGCACCAGCAGCAGCAACCACCACCACCACCACCACACACACACACACACACAGAGAGACAGAGAGAGAGAAAACCAGACCAACCAAAAAAACTGAAAGGGCATAGAATGCATACACCATGGTTAGTTCTTTAACTTATTTTTAAATCTCCCCCCTCTCTCTCTCTCTCTCTGTGTGTGTGTGTGTGTGTGTGTGTGTGTGTGTGTGTGTGTGTGTATGTGTGTGACATTAGTGTGGATACTTAAAGTGGCCAGAAGAGGACACTGGAACCTATAGAGCAGAGGTTACAGGAGGTAACAACATGCATGCTGGGAATCAAGATCAGCTCTACTGGAAGAGCGGTAAGCACTTTTGGCCGCTGAGCTGTCCCTCTAGGCCCATCCTGAATAAACTGAAATGTTACTGGACTTGTTTCCATAGCCTAAGTTTTCCTCTGAAATACTGGACACTTTTATACTAAAGGGTAGATTTAGGGCCAGTGTGATAGTTCAATGGATAAAGGCACTTGCTGGCAAGCTTGAGGACCTGAGTTCAATCCTTAGGTCTCACTTGGAAGGAAAAAACTTCCACCTACATGCTGTCCTCTGACCTTTACACACATGCCATGGCCTACACACACTAGTGTACACACATACACAAACACACACACACACTCACACACACACCCACACACACGGCCAAACACACTCACACACTAGTGCACACACACTCATGCATACTAGTAGTGCACACACACACAATAAATGTGAAACAATTTTTAAAAGACTCTATCAGAATGGGAGAGAGAAGTTAAAAAATACAGGGCTGTGGAATTAGTGAGAGCATTGCGTGATCCACATTTGTGCTAAACTGATGAGCAGTAATCTCATGGAGAGGGTAACCAAGCTCTGGGAGAAGGTGGCAGGAAAAGCAACTTATCATAGCAAATGGGACCGTGCAGAGGCAAGCAAAGTGCCTGTCTGAAATCAGTGCTCTTAGTGTCAGAGCTCAGGCTGTTCCCTTAGTGACGGAACCTCTTTTGCATACGGACAAGTGGTTGTTTTCTCCACTGCAGCCTGGAAAGTTGCATTCGACAACTCATTTTCAGTTTTGTGTGTTTTAATATCCATTTCCATGTATAGCTGGAAACATCGGAGCTGACAGCCAAGCTAGGCACAGACAGCGAAGTCGTAAAACCTTGATGAGACCTGTTGCCTTCGGAAGGAGTGGTCAGAACCAGATTCAAAGCAACATGGAGATGTTGCTTTCTAAAGAACACAGGGTAACTCTACCAAAATCTATGGAAAAAGAGACTTCCCACAAGTCACTCTGCACCAGCATTCACCTCAGAAAGCTGTGACAAGATGAAATAATTGTCTGGTGGCTGTACCAGGAGATGTCAACTGTGACAATTATCACGTCCTGTCCCCCGACTAGATACAAATATTTCCTGAATATGTTCTCAGTATAGCACATTCTGAACTTAAAAGTTTGGTTATAGATCTCCCTTGGTTTGAAACTGAGCAGTGCACAGTTTAAATGTGAGATCTATGGACAAAATATATAACCCTCTCTGCTGGCTAGTTTTGTGTCACCTTGACACACAAACTAGAGTTGTCTGAAAGGAGGGAACCTCAAATGAGGAAATGCTTCCATGAGATCCAGATGTAAGGCATTTTCTTAATTAGTGATTAATGGGGCAGGGCCCAGCCCATTGTGGGTGGTGCCATCCCTGAGCTGGTAGTCCTGGGTTCCACAAGAAGGCAGGCTGAGCAAGCCATGGGAAGCAAGCCAGAAAGCAACATCCTTCATGGCCTCTGTATCAGCTCCTGCCTCCAGGTTCCAGCCCTACTTGAGTTCCTGTCCTGATTTTCTTCGTGATGGACTATATATGATCTGGAAGTGTAAGTTGAATAAACCCTTTCTTCCCCGGCTTGCTTTTTGGTCATGGTGTTGTGTTGCGGCAATCAGAGTCTCAGCTCAGAGCCCCTCCCAGGCCTTATTCCCTCACCATGAACCTTGTGAGGCATGGGAAGCTGGGTCATTCATTGTTCATTCATTTAACAGATATTTGCTGGGCACTTAGCGGAGTCTTTGAATGGCGTAAGCACTTGATATAGCAGATGCCAGCTTCTCTGTGCGGGGCTGTTTACTATGCATGGGATGTCCCCATGCAGGCACAGTGGTGTTCCCAGGGTTCTGTGACGCTGCTGACTGCCGAGTGGCCTCACTGCATACAGATTGGTACACAGTCCAGACAGAATTGGGGCTGGCTGACAACCCTGTGTCACATTCATCATCTCACTGGGCCCTTAGAGCCAGCACAGACAAAACATCTCCTTAGCTTGGTCTCCCAGAAAGAGGTCGAGAATGAGATATGGTGGCATGATCCCATTTATAGACACTGGATAAAACGATAACGCTAGGGAAGGTTCTTCACTCGGTTGGTAACATTTGCTGGTGGAAGCAGAGTTGGGAGGATGAAAACTTAGAAAACGTAAAATAGATCCTTTCACGAGTTCTGGCATGTCTGGGTCCCCAATGTACATAACACTACTCTGTCCTCATCGTACGTAGGCACATATGTACATAACCCTAAAACCCCGATGTGCTGGCTCAGCAGAGCTGTCGTTCCCTGTTCCAGGTCCTGCCATCATCCTTCCCTCCAACACAACCACATCCCCACATCTCCAGACACTCTCCTCTGGCTCCTGTCCCTTCTGCCTGGGCCGCCCAGACTGCCTGGTCAAGGTTACTCTTGCCTTCTGGATCGTAGCCGAATGTGTCGTCCCCACCCCCATCCACACACACACACACACACACACACACACACACACACACACACGAGAGCTCTCTCCCCCTTCCCCTCCCCCCTCCCTCTCTCATTTGCTCCTTACTGCCCAGCACACGTCACTGTTTTCTTGTGTACATGCATATTCATTATCGATTTTAAATGCAAAGATGTGTTTTCCTCAGGAGTGGGTGGGATATCCTGTGTCTGGTTCTGGTTCGATCTCCAGGTTGAGCAGAGCATGGTAGGGCTCAGTAAGAAGTTGTTTGTTCTCTGCATTAGACAGTTAAATCAAGGTAATGGGTGCCAGCTGGAGCAACTTACTAGGAGAAAACATTGTCAAAACAACTCATGGTCTCAGAGGTCTCTGTGTGCAGTGTTTGGATCTGTGGGTTCTGGGCCAGTGGCGAGGAGAATATCCAGGCAGTGGAGGAATGGAGAGAGATGCCTCACCACGTGGTGGAAGCAGAGAAAGGAAGGGACTGGTATGTAGGTATAACCTTCAAAAGCATGTTCCCAGGGACCTCCTTCCTCCCGCTAGCTAGCTTCTGCTACTAAAGCTTTGATCACTGTCACTAAGCCAGGGCCCCTGGCTGGGAACTCAGTATTCAGAATTTAACAATATCTAGACCTCACCTGCTGTCATTAAGCTAATTAATAAAAATAGTGTGAGAACCTGCCTTCTACTCTATTCTAATTTTATGTTAGCAGTGTGAGAGGTGTTTGGGGGAATGAGAGTCCAGTGACAGCCTGAAGGGTATCAAGGTAAGACGAAAGAGGCCTACACTGAGTGACATTTACTGGGCTCCTTCCTGGTTCTGCTGGTCTCTGACATTGATGAAGTTCTTCAGATTCTCTGGGGAAGAAGAAGAAGAAGAAGAAGAAGAAGAAGAAGAAGAAGAAGAAGAAGAAGAAGA
>JADRCD010219285.1:0-14159 GCA_019843815.1 Montemys delectorum
GAAGTAAATGTTGCTTTGATACACCTACTTGGGGGCCCTCCGTGTCTTTTTGCTCGTTTATTTCCACAGGTCTAGTCCAGCATCCAGCCTGAAGTGACCCACGGACCCGATTAGATCCACTGGCTGGACACTACAGGAAGGAGTTGCAGAGACAAAGTATGGAGTAGAGACTGAAGGAAGGACAATCCAGAGACTGCTCTACCTGGGAATCCTTCTCACATTCAATCATCAAATCCAGACACTGTTGTGGATATCAGCAAGTGCTGGCTGAGAGGAGCCTGATATAGCTGTCTCCTGAGAGGCTCTGACAATGCCCTACTAATACAAAAGTAGAGGCTCACAGCCATCCATTGGGATAATTATAGGGTCCCCAATGAAGGAGTTAGAGAAAGGACCCAAGGAGCTGAAGGGTTTGCAGCCCCTTAGGAAGAACATCAATATGAACTAACTAGTACCCTTAGAGCTCCCAGGGAGTAAACCACCAACCAAAGAGTATACATGGTGGGACTGATGGCTCCAGCAGCATATGTAGCAGAGGATAGCCACATTCGTCATCAATAGGAGGAGAGGCCCTTGGTCCTATGAAGGTTCTATGCCCCAGTGTAAGGGAATTCCATGGCCAAGAACTGAGAGAGGGTGGGTTGGTGAGCAGAAGAAGTGAGGAGCAAACAGTGTGTTTTTTTTATTTCATTTTTTTTTCATTTTTGGCAGGTGAAACTAGGAGGGGATATATTATATGACATGTAAATAAAGAAAATATCTATTAATAATTGAAAAAAGTTAAATGGTCATAGACAAAAGAATATAGCCATTTCAACTGAGCACGTGTAGTCATTTCAACAAATTGTTTTAGAACAATAGAAAGATCCCATAAAATAAAATTGGCCCAGACCTACATTCTTTACAAGTCTCTAAAAAAATAATTTAAAATGAATCAAATTTTATATAACCTGGATATTGCAAAATGGAAAGAATTAGTCTCCTAAAGCTAACATAGGAGAATAACAATATTTTAGGGCAGACTTTTAACTAAAATGTAAAAGTATAACTAATGTAAATGTAAAAGTTATAATTCATAACTTTTGATATAATAAAATAAAATAAAATATTATGCACTATAATGTACATTGTCTAGGATAGGAAGAAAAGACACAGACTGAAACCAAGCACTGCCTATACACGTATCTTATAAAAACATTTAACTAGTATGTATAGTCAACTCCTTAGCCTTAAGAATATAGTAAATCAAAGCCCAATATTAAAAAAGTTTTATCCAGTAAACCCAAAGCTACACACTATAAATAAATAAATAAATAAATGAATAAATAAATAATATTTCAAAGTTGTCTGTGCAGAAATCTTATTAAACAAGATATAGAATATAACATAATTGTACAGAAATATATCTCATATTTCATTGAGAAAATGAAATTTTGAAAATGAAATAGTACTTGACATGTGTTAGGCTAGTCAATGTACCATAAGTAATCAGCAGTAAGTTCTGGCAAGAATATAGAACAAGAATGATTATAGATTGCTGTTTGCACAGATGTTTTGTCAGTATGACATTCATTTCTAGAAATCAATGTGGTTTGACAATACAATTCAGTAATTGCTCTTCTGGGAATTTACCAAGATGAGGTAAAAATGAGAGGCTATACAAACGTGTGAACATAAGGTGTTACAGTATGATTTTGATTTATTTTTGCTTTTGTTTTGTTTCTAACTGCTGGATCTTGAAAGTCACCAAAATATATTGAATTCAAATGTTCTCTATGGCCTGAACACATATGTTCTCCCCCAGGTGTATATTGAAATGTGATCATGAATAAATATTATGTCATGTGTGTCCTTACTAATGGCATAGGCTTTTAATCCTAGTACTTAGGAGGTAGAGCAAAATGAATCTTTGTAAGTTTGAGGCCAGTTTGCTCTGCATAATAAGCTCTAAGATGACCAGTAGTCTATACAAATACTCTGTCTCAAAATCAAAACAAAATATTTGTGCCCTTTTAAAAAATGCGCCATCTGCTGGGAAGTGGTGGCACATGGTCATTAATCTTAGCACTCCAGAGGCAGAGGCAAGTGTATCTGTGTATTTGAGGCCAGACTGGTCTACAGAGTGAGTTCCAGAACAGCCAGGAATACATAGAGACATCCTGTCTCAAAAACCTTTAAGGGGAAGTGCAGCATCAGAGCTTTGACTTTGTTAGCACATGTGAAGACACAAAAACAGTGTCATGTTTGAGAAGGAAAGCAGATACCACTAGACAGTGGGATGCCCAATAAATTCACTACAGACTTGTCTTGAAAATTTGTAAGAAACTTTTGTGTTGTTCAGATGTCACCAAATGGAATGTAACCAAGTTTAGGGTGTTATATAATGACAGAATGAATCATAATCCTAATAGGAGAATGATAAATTGGTATACTCAGACAATGGAAGAGGACTTAACTGCTATAAGAAAATAAGAAGATAAGAGAAAATTTATATGAGTACTACTAAATGAAGGAAGTAACTCCAATGGTCTATAAAAGATACAGTTCTGAGTGAATGATATCATGGTAAAAATATAAAAACATGTAGACAGCAAAAATTAGTGATCATTAAGAATTTGAGAAGCTGTTAATCCTCTATCAGATGTAGGGTTAAGATTTTTTCAAATCTGTAGGTTGTCAATTTGTCCTATTGACTATGCCCTTTGCCTTACTGAAGCTTTCCAGTTTCATTAGGTCCAATTTATCAATTCTTGATCTATCGGAGTTCTGTTTAGGAAATTTTCTCTTGTGGCAATGAGATCAAGACACTTTCCCAATTTCTCTTCTATTAGATTCAGTATATCTGGTTTTATGTTGAGGTCATTGATCCACTTGGAGTTGAGATTCATGCAAGGTGACAAATTTGGGTCTATTTTCATTTTTTTAACACAAAGACAACCAAGTAGACAAGCACCATTTATTGAAGATGCTTTTTTTTTCCCCATTGCATATTTTTGGTGTCTTTGTTAAAGAACAAGAGTCTATAAGTTTGTGGTTTTATTTCTGAGTCTTCATTTCTATTCCATTGATCAACCTGTCTATTTCTGAACTAATATCATGCAGTTTTTATCACTACTACTCTGTAGTATAGTTGAGGGCAGAGATGGTGATTCCTGCAATAATTCTTTTATTGTTAACATTTGTTTTCACTGTTCTGTATTTTTTTTTTACCTTTATAGATAAATTTCAGAATTGCTCTTTGATGTTTTTGAAGAATTGTGTTGGGATTTTGATAGAGATTGCTTTGAATCTGTAGATGGCCTTTGGTAGGATGGCCATTTTTACTTTGTTAATCCTGCCAATCCATGAGCATGGGAGATCTCTCCATATTCTGAGATCTTCGATTTCTTTCTTGAGAGACTTGAAGTTATTGACATAGAGATCTTTCACTTGTTTGATTAGAGTTATCTCAAGATATTTTTTTTATTATTTGTGGCTATTGGGAAGGGAGCTGTTTCCCAAATTTCTTTCTCAGCCTGGTTATCATTCATATAAAGGAAGGCTACTGATTTATTTGAGTTAATTTTATATCCAGCCACCTTGCTGAAGTTGTTTACCAGCTGTCGAAGTTCTCTGGTAGAATTTTTGGGGTTGCTTATGTATACTATCATATCATCTGCAAATAGTGATACCTTTATTTCTTCTTTGCCAATTTGTATCCCCTTGATCTCTTTTTGTTGTTTTATTGCTCTAACTCGAACTTCGAGTATTATAGTGAATAGATATGGGGAGAGTGGGCATCATTGTCCTAGACTTTAGTATGATTACTTCAAGTATCTTTCCATTTAATTTGATACTGACTGTTGGTTTTCAGTAAATTGCTTTATTATGTTTAGGTATGAGTCTTGAATTCCTAATCTCTACAATAACTTTAATATGAAGGGGTGTTGTATTTTCTCCAGTGCTTTTTCAGCCTCTAAGTAGACGTCCGTGGAACTTTTTCTTTGAGTTCATTTACACAGTAGATTACATTAATTAATTTTCATATATTGAACCAACCATGCAACCCTGGGATGAAGCCTAATTGATCATGGTGAATAATGATTTTGAGAATTCAAGAAGCTAACCACCAAAATACCATACAACCCAATTAAAAAAAAAAATGGGCTGTAGAACTAGACAGAGAACTTGCCACAGAGGAATCTCCAAAGGCTGAGAGGCATTAAAGAAATGTTCCCTTAGTGATTAAGGAAATGCAAATCAAAATGACCCTGAGATTCCACCTTACACCAATCAGAGTGGATCAGATCAAAACTAGACAGTACATGTTGGTGAGGATGTGGAGAAATAGAAATATTCCTCCATTGGCGGTAGGATTGCAAACTGGTACAACCACTCTGGAAATCAATCTGGAGATTCCTCAGAAAATTGGAAATAACTATACTACTCTTGGACATAAACCAAAAATATGCCCCACCCACCACAGGGATACAAGTTCCACTATGTTTACAGTGGCCTTGTTTATAATAGACAGAAGCTGGAAACAACCCAGATGTCCCACAATAGAAGAATGGATTCAGAAAGTATGTCTCATTTACACAATGGAATACTACTCAGCTGTTAAGAGCAAGGATATCCAGAGTTTTGCAGGCAAATGAATGGAACTGGAAAATATCATCCTAAGTGAGGTAACTCAGACTCAAAATGACATACATGGTATATACTCACTAATAAGTGGATATTAGCAAACCAAACCAAAACAAACCAAACCAAACCAAACAAACAAACAAAAAACTGAAAACAAACAAACAAACAAACAAAAAACCTCAACATACCCAGGATATAATAATCCACAGAAATCAAAAAGGGTAAGAAGCTGAAAGGCCCAAGTGAGGATGTCTCTATACAACTTGAGAAGGAGAGGAAAGCAATCACAGGATGGGGGAGGGCGGGACCTGTGTCAGAAAGGGGACAGGGAGGAGAAGATGGGAACATGATCAGGTATTGGGTCGGGGGGAACAGGACTGAAACCCTGAGGGCCAACAGAAAGAATGGAAACAGGCAACCTTAGGAGGTAGGAGGGGGGCCCTCCAAAATGTACTAGAGCCCTGGGAGGTGAGAGAATTTCAGGACTCAAAGGAAGGGAGGGACTTTAGATGAAATGCCCTACAGTGGAGAGAAGGAACTTGAAGAGCACAGCTCCAGCAGGAATACAGGTCATCAAGAGAGGGATGGGGTTGCCATCCCACAGTCAAAAACTCTGACCCAGAATTGATCCTGTCAGAAAGAACTGCAGGGACAAAAATAGAGAATAGCCTGAGGAAAAGGAGGTCCAATGACTGGCCTAATTGGGATCCAGCTCAAGGGGAGGTAACCAGGCCTGACACTATCACAGAAGGTATGGTGTGGCCACAAAAAGGGGCCTATTATGACTGCCGTCTGAAAGACCCAACAAGCAGCTGTGTCAGATTCAGATATTTATACCCAACCAATGGACAGAAGCTGCTGACACCTATGGTTGAATTAGGGAAAAACTGGAAGAAGCTGAGGAGGAAGGTGACCCTGTAGGAGGACCAACAGACTCAACTAACCTGGACCCCTGAGAACTCTCAGATATTGGGCCACTAACCAGGCCGCATATACCAGCTGATATGAGGCCCCCAACACATATATAGCAGGGGACTGTTGGGTATGGACTCAGTCAGAGAAGATGCACCTAACCCTCAAGTGTTTGGAGGCCCTAGGGAGTCTGGTGGTGTGGAAAGTAGGTGTTATGGGGACATCTTTGAGGAGATGGGGTGAGAGAGTATGTAATGTGGAACAAGCAGAGGATGGACCATGCTGGGGATAAAATCTGGATTGTTAAAAAGATTAAATAAAATTTAAAAAAAAAGAAAAAATAATTTGAGAAGAATATATAAACAAGAAGACTATAAAAGGAAACTATGCCAAGAAAGATCAGGAGACTTATATGTAAAAATCATTACTCTTTTGAACAAACTTGTGTTATAGACTATATAAATAATTGTGTCCCAAATTATAAACTGAGTGCTTGGTGATGATGTGTCAATCAATGTAAATTCATCAACATGTCATTGTGTAGACTGGTATTAATATGAAGAAAGCTAGTCATCTAGATGTAGAATTACATTAAAACCGCTGCATACCATCTCAGTTTTATTGTGAAATAAAAGTTGCCTAAAAATAGTACTTCAAAATAATATACATTAACTCAATTGGCTATTTAAAAAGTATGGCAGGTGATATGGCAGTGAAGAAAACTTGTAAATGTCTGCTTTCATTGAACTCAAATTGTATACAAAAAGAGAGAGGAGGAAAAATGTTACTCAGTAAATATCCTGTGTTTTAATTCCTGAGCTATGCCAAAGAATAAATAATACTAAGCAAAGGAGGATAAGTATGCAACTGAATTTGAGAAAGATTACAATTTTGAGTAAAGCTATTACCAAGTTGGACATTGCAAATATTCTTTAAAAAAAAAAAGGTGCAAGAATGGACTTAGATTTTTATTTAGAAGGAGCACTCTGAGGAAGCAAACAGTAGATAAGCATGAAGATGAATGGTTGCTGCTAGGGTTGTTGGAGTTTCTATCAGAGTCTTAGCTGGGGGATGGGCTTTTGGGGACTACTGGCTGGGTTGAAGCATCCTTCCAGTGCATCAGATAGTCTAGTATGACTGCCATTAACCATGTTCACAGGAGTTTATCATCACCTAGGCCTAGAATATATTTATCAACTTCCAATCTGTATTTTTGTCTAATTGTATCTGTTTACTTATCTCTCACATCAAAATGCCAAAAAGGAGTGCACCAAAACTTAACATTAAATATCAGCATGACTTGAGTGAGTGTGCTAGAGAAGTATCAAAAAAAAAAAAAAAAAAGTAAAAGATTCAAAGAGCATAAAAACATAGTTTGATCAATCTCTCTGAAATATAACAATGTTTCAGAATAAGAAAGAGAAAAGATAACTGTAGATGATTCAACTGTGTTACACATGATAGTGGGTCTTATACAGGCTACTGTGCTCTCTATGAGTTAGGGATAAATTTGAGAGTATAAAAAAATGACATGTTCTGAATTCACAACAGGATGGATGTGCATCAAAATTAACTAAGAAAGCATCAGGGACAATTGTGGCTATAAACCACTAGCAGAACAGCAACTACCCATTAACACATTATTGTTTTATTATTTCCCTTTTTGTATATGTTAATATAATTATATTTTTCTTCTTTCCCTTTCCTCCCTCTAAACGCTCCCATAACTCCTTGATCTTTCTGAAATTCATGGCATCATTTTTCAATAACTGTTGTTCTTTACACCCATAGGTTGTCACTGCATGAATGCCTATCCATAAGATAAACAACAGAGCAGCAGCAGATATGCTAACATGAGCAAAAGATGGTCTCCACAGATTTTAACACAATCCAAATGGTAAGAAATTTCAAAGAAGCATTCATGGTTCTTTAAAGGGGAACATGGTCAGGTATGGAGGGGTGTGAGAAAACCCTGAGGGCCAGCAGAATGAATGGAAGTATGCAACCTCGAGGTGTGGGAGGTCGAGGACTCTCTAGAAAATACCAGATACCTGGGAGTTGAGAGACTCTTAAGACTCAAAGAGAGGGTCTTTAGATGAAATGCCCAACAGTGGGGAGAGGGAACTCATATAGTTTCCAGTAGAAAGACAGGGCATCAAGTGGAGGAATGGGATTGCCATTCCACAGTCAAAAACTCTGACCAGAATTATCCCTGTCTAAAAGAACTGCAGGACCACAAATGGAGAAGAGAGTGAGTGACTGGCTCAGTTTGGGATGCACCTCAGGGGGAGGCTCCAAGTCATTACACTATTATTGATGCTATGGTGTACTTACACACAGGAGCATAGTGTGGCTGTCCTCTGAGAGGCCCAAAAAGCAGCTGACTAGGACAAGTGTGGATACTTACACCCAACCATTGAACTAAAGTTGGGGACCACTGTGTTGAATTAGGGAAATGCTGGAAGAAGCTGAGGAGGAGAGTGACCCCATAGTAAGAACAGCAGTCTCAAGTAACCCATAACTTGAGATCTGAGCCACCAACCAGGCAGCATACACTAGCTAGTCTGAGGCAACCCAACACATGTACAGCAGAGGACTGTCTGGTCTGTTCTCTGTGGGAGAAGATTGAGACTCCAAGGATTGGGTAGCATGGCAGACAGAAGGATATCCTCTTGGAGACAGTGGGGAGAAGGAATGGAATGAGGTACTGGGGGAGGACAGATAGAGAAGGTGTAACAACTGGACTGTGAAAAAAATAAAAGTAACAACAAAACAACAAAAAGAAGTTGCTCATTCTGAAGCATATTGCAGTGTGTAGTAAAGGGACTATACATTTTATGTATGCTGTTACTAGTCAGCCTAAGATAGATTCCACCACCTACCATACTCACTGTAAATCAAAGTAAGAGATGCAAAATAAGTATTCAACTACCTGATTCTAAAGTTTTTAAAAAGAAACTTTTGCAATAGAAATAAAAGCTACGATTTGCCAACATTTAGATAATACTTAGGAATACGCTCAGATGAGATCATCAAAGAATAACTAAAAATAGCAATGAGATGAATGCCAAAGACAAAATCTATAGTCCTTCAGAGTTTAGAAGCTGAGCAAATTGAGAAAAAAATTGCAGGGAAGAGTTAGCTGGCGTACTGAGAGAGCCAAGAGTGGCTTCTCTTGGAAGCCATATGATTCAGGGTATGCTACAAAAGTAGAAAGAAGGTAGAATAGGAGAGAAAGCAAGAGAGGGAGAGAGGGAGAGGAGAGGTGATAGCTTAGGAAGTTGCCTCACAATTTGTAGAAGCTGACAAATAGGAAGGGAGCTAGACTTAGGGGGAATGGATTGATTGGATGCTGTAGCCCAGAGTAATTGTAGTCTCAAGGCAAAATCTCCTCTTTAGGAGAGCTTGGGGTTTTCCTAAAGCTTTTAATCAATTGCATGAGACTTTCCTATGTGGTAGAGCTACTTAACTCAGTTTACTAAGTTTATATTTGTGTGTGTGTGTGTATGTGTGTGTGTATGTGTGTGTGTGTGTGTGTTGGGGGGGGACTTCAGAAGATAACTTATAAAAGTTCATTTTAATCCTTCCACCATATGGGTCTCAGAGACTAAAATCAAGTTGTCAGCCTATATGACAGAAACTTTTACCTGCTGAGTCATTGTGCAGGCTCTGGTCTACTTATTTAGATACTAGTATTTCTAAATACACCAATATTATTAAACAGGCATACAACTAACAAAGTATCATAATACTTTGGTACAGCTAAGCCAACACATAAAATTAACCACATCCACACCTGATTAAAGACTGAGAAAGATTAAAGGGGGAAGTCAATACTATCAAATGCTGGAATAAATAAAATAAGGTTGTGTAAGCTTGTAACTTTAAAATGACCACTTGTATTAGCAAAACAATGTTTGTGTGGATCACAGGGTGATTCATAGGTAGCATGGATGGCAGAGTGTAAATGAAAAAAATTCAAAGAGAGATACCGACCCAGTCATAGCAAAGTGTTCCTCCAGGGGTTTTTAAATAACATAAATAGCATGGACACTTGATTGAATGGAGTGCTTGAGAGAGCTTTGGTTTATTTTTACTAAGAGAAATAAAATCTTTGCTGATTGGAATGACCTGGTCAAGAGAATAGAGAAATTCATATCTTGAATAGTTGAAAAAGAAGAAAGGATTAAATTTAGAATTAAAAGTGTTCATGAGAATTGGATGGATCTTGGATATTGAGGATGCAGCAGAGAAGCACATTGGGATGATGTGTGTTGGTGGATATAAAAAGCCCTCATCTCATTCTGTCTCAGGAAATTCCATAGGGCTGTGCAGACTGTGCATGTGCACACTCCCAAATGCAGAAGAACCGCCTATAAACTCAACTCTCTATTATGTGCATTATGTAATCTTTAACAATTCTATCTTTGACTTTATTTTGTGAAGTTTGTTGAGAAAAAGAAACTTAAGACTGAGAAGAGATATATAATTCTGCAGTCCTCCTTGTCAGCTAATCAGCACAGCCTTAGGGCCACATGTCAATACAGAATTTCTGCAGTAGCCCTAGTCTGTGAGAGTTAGACAAAAATCTAAAGCCTGTTCAAAGTCAAGGATATAGCAGATATACCCAGATTCTGTTACTGTAGAAGTGAGTACTTTTACCTCAAAAAACTGTTCTTATATGACAAAAAAACAAACAAACAGAATTTGATAAGGCTTTAGTAAGCTTATCCTTCAACATCTTTTCCTGTTTTCTTAGCTGCAAAAAAATTTTGGAAAAGAAATTAAAAAAAAAAAAAGACTTCCCTTTCTTATCAGCAAACCCCAGTGTTTAGATTCTGCCTGGGACCCTCCACCTCTAAGTTGCTACTCATAGCCTAGACCCAGAATTTTCTCCTAGCCTGTCCAGAAAATGGCTGCTCAGGCAAGGGATTACATTCAAACACTTTCTAGGTCTATATGATTCAACTGGAATGTAGACATACCCTGTAATACAACATGATCTTTCTGAAATACAGGCACAACCTTAGTATTTACTTTAATCCCTAACAATGAAGGTTAGTTTGTCAAAAAAAAAAAAAAAAAAAAAAAAGCAGCCATGTTTGAAAGTCTGACTGAGGAGCAGACAAAGTGATGAATCAGAGAAAGATTTGATAGAGTGAGTCAGAGATAGGCTACACCAAGCTCATATGAGAACAACATGAAAGAGAGTCTACTTCAGAACAACAAAAGAGTAAAGAGTGTTATGGTGTGTGTGGAAGCTTTACCAAGACAGTTTTAGTGAGAGATGTTGTAGAGACAACAAGATGAACACCACAGATGAACACAAAACTAGTCAGAGAATGAAGAGCTGGTGGGGAGAAAGCCTTCCACAAGAATATTAGGCATAGCTCTTTAGTCAAAGACCTTCTCTAAATCATTTCCCTACCTACAACTCCAGCAGAAGGACAGGGCATCAAGTGAAGGAGGAGGTTGCCATCCCACAGTCAAAACTCTCACCCAAAATTGTTCCTGTCTGAAAGAACTTCAGGGACAAAAATGAAGAAGAATCTAAGGAAAAGGAGGTCTAGTGACAGGCCTGAATAGGGATCTAGCTCAAGGGGAGGTCCCAAGGCCTGACACTATTACTGAGTGTATGATGTGCTTACAAAATTGGACCTATCATGACTGCCCTCTAAAAGACCCAACAAGCAGCTAAAAGAGTCAGATGCAGATATTTACACTTAACCAATAATACAGAAGCTGCTGATCACTGTGGTTGAATTATAGAAAAGCTGGAAGAAGCTGAGGAGGAGGATCCTGTGGGAGGACCAGCAATCTCAAATAACCTAGACCCCTGAGATCTCTCAGAGACTGGGCCACCATACACTAGGCAGCATACATCAGCTGATATGAGACCCTCAACACATATACAGCAGAAGACTGCCAGGTATGGACTCTGTCAGAGAAGATTCACCTAACCATCAAGAGACTGGAGGCTTCTGGGAGTGGGGAGGTCTGGTGGAGTTGGGGTAGTTGGTGTTAGTACATCCTCCAGAACATATGGGGAGGAGGTATGGGATGTGGAACAGTCAGAGGATTGACCAGGAGAGGGACAAAATCTGAACTGGAAAAAAAATTAAATAAAATTAAAAAATACCAGAAATCTATGCACTATAAAATGTAAAATGTGTGTAATGCTAGTCATTATACACTTATTATAATTTCTTATATTTGTGGTGAAGACTATCATCTTAAGATTTAAAAAAAGTTGTAGAGTTCATGTTAACAGAAGAAATGTCAATCTCCTGTTTATGTATTTCAGTATTAAGTTCTAAAGTAAAAGTACATGTTATTTTGAGGTAGAATGTAGAAAGAAAGGCTAGTGGCTTAATGTTCTTTTCTTTCCACAAGAAGCTCTGCAGTTTGTTTTTGCATTATGACCCACAAATTATTTTGTGAGTCTTGAAACAGTAAGGAAATGACCAACTGAAAGGAAGAGTTAGGGAGATTTTCAATGTAAGGGAAATATTGTTAAATAGTCCTCAAGCTAAGTGAGAGTACAAATATGAATAGCAAAATAAAATATGACTACTGGGCACCATTGAGAAATAATTTGAGGGTAATGATCATATTATAAAGACTGACCACTCAGCAAGATTAGGCACTCATTCCAAACATAGTCATTTGTGAGGCTGTAGGCAGAAGACAAAATAGCTGACTATACAAGAAATGGAATAAAATAATTATAATAATTGATGCAGTAATTTATTTTTAATAAGAAGGAAGTATTTAAGGGTTCCAATGAACATCCAGAAGTCAAACAAATAAGCATATCTTTATTTGGGTTGTAAGGGTTTCTACTAAATGAATTGAACCAAACAAAGAGGGAGTAGGAGATGGATTTTGAATTTGGCACAGTAGGGAGGGGAAAGATGTTGACAGTCACTAAAATATGGTAAGCACGAGAGCATAATCATGAAAACATAAGACTTGTTGAGAGAGATGATTTGGCTTAATATTGGATTATGCAGAGTGAAGTACTGAAGAGTTATGATACAAGGGATTGTCTTAGTCAGGGTTTCTATTTCTGCACAAACACCATGACCAAGAAGCAAGTTGGGGGAGGAAAGACATTTATTCAGCTTACACTTCAGTGTTGTTGTTCATCACAAAAGGAAGTCAGGACTGGAACTCGAGTAGGTCAGGAAGCAGGAACTGATGCAGAGGCCATGGAGGGATGTGACTTACTGGCTTGTTTCCCCTGGCTTGCTCAGCCTGCTCTCTTATAGAACTCAAGACATCTAGCCCAGGGATGGCACCACCCAAAAGGGGCTCTCCCCGCTTGATCACTAATTGAGAAAATGCCCCACAGCTGGATCTCATGGAAGCACTTCCCCAACTGAAGCTCCCTTCTCTGTGGTAACTCCAGCCTGTGTCAAGTGGGCACACAAAACCAGCCCCCAGTACAGTGTGATAATGGAGAGACTGGTAGTGCATCCAGTAACAATGCAAAGATGTTTAAGAATTCTGTAGTAAGGGGAGGTGGTGATAAACAAGTGGTGTGAGAACATGAGATTCAATCAAGAGTAGGAAATTCTCTGAGAACAACAATAAAGTTCAGAGTCAACAGATTAAAGTTTACATCTTGTCTCCTAAGCAACATGTCATTAAAAAGTATGAATTTCAGCTCTGGTTAGAGCAGGTGAATCTAAATAATCTAGATGAATTGATGTGCTGAGAGGTAAGTCATGATTTTACAAGTTCTCACTTCATATAATAATGAAACAGAAAAGAATGAGTGTCAGAGCATAATTGCTCCTAATAAAAAAAACTGCTGATAAACATGTTAATGTTAAGATGACTAGAAAAGATCAACAGAATTTCAGAGCTTTGATTTAAATCCTAGTCATAGACTCTTCAGTTTCTAAATAAAGATAGTCCATCAATAATTACCACTCTGGAAACAGAAAACTTGTGAATTTTTAAAGATTTTCAAATTGAGAGAAATAACAAATAATATTTTAAAACATTAACTGTATATGTATTCAGAAATTTGAAATTTTAAAGGTATTTGCAGTAAATTTGAATTTCAGTACCAACATAAAGAGTAGACTTTAGTGAACAGCCTGGGGTAGTTAACCATTTTAAAAATGTCAGTGGCAGTGACAAGCTGAGCAGATACACATGTCCCTGATGCTCAGTTTCACTGAGATAAAGCAGGATTCTTGATTTTACTGCAAAGAGAAATTTCAGGGTGAGCCACATAAAGTAGAATAGGATTTCATTGAAAGGGATTTTTAACTCAGATTCAAGCAAAGAGGTGAATAAGGAAACATACTTAAGAAAGAAGAATATATACCCACATATGGCAATGACTTACCGAAAATAGAGTTATACTTCATTCTTTCTATAATACAAATAGAGTTTTTTTTGTGAATAGTAATGCCATTTTTAAACAATTTGGTTTTTCTCAAATTAGTTTTCATTGAAAAAAATTTTTCATATGGTTTCCCATCATTCATATCCTCCCAGGTCCTTCTCACCTCTCTACCCACTCATATTCATATCTTTTCTATCTTTAAAAAACAGAAATTTTCATAATAGAGCAAAACAAACAGAGAAAAAATGAAATGATAAAA
>JADRCD010219289.1:0-18552 GCA_019843815.1 Montemys delectorum
CATATATGTGTGCACATATGTATATATGTTTAAATTTAACCATAAGCATCCAACCCAAGATACTACTTCCATTTAGCTGACAAACCCAACATACTTAGAAGTTTATTTTTATAGTATCATTTCTGGTGTCCATTCCATGTGCTATCGTCTAGCAATGTACAATTTCCACATGGAGCTACATAAAGCCAAAGTATATTTTCAGCTGTGTTAATTACTCTGAGCCTCATACACAGGATGTACTGATATTGAATATTAAAGAGTTGAATCATTTTTTTTTTTTATGATTACAGAGAGTGAAAGCATCAAGTGTGGGGGACGGGTGAGTTGGTCTAAGGAAGAGGACCAATGAAGGAACCCCAAACCCTTGAGAGTAGAGCCAACCCTGTAGCGTTTCTCTTTATGAATTTTTTCCATGGTATAATCTATCTAATCTTTAAATAACAGAGACAAGAAAGAAGGCTACCTTTCCATGAATAACATCTTGTCAGTAGATAATCTATGAAATAATCAATAAGCAGGTAATGATTCCCTGTTATTAGGAACTGTAAGAGCGTTTTGGCAATAGTACCACGCGGCAGCTCAAAGTATGGTGTTGGAAGGCTACCAAACAATGAGCACGTCTGCCTTCCTTGCCTCTTTCTGGCTGACGCATCTTCTTATACCCTAGTTCTGCCCACTACAAAACAAAATTAAATCCATCTCATTGATTTATTATGAGAATTGAGAATGTTTATTAAAGATGTGCATATGCATGCATACATGTATTTACATAGACATGCAAGCATATGAACATACATAGCATAATTTCTCATAAGGTAGTATAATATTTAGAAGCTCACCATGAAACTGTGTGGAAAAGGAATGCTTTATTCAAGCAGTAGACTTGAGGCAGTCTCAACCTGGAGGCTGAACCTTGAGTAACTCACAGTTTTCAAGGCAGCAGATTGACATCTTTTGCTTTCAGTATGTAAATTTTGCAGGCTGTGTTCTTACCCACTGCACTCCATCACCCCAAGAAATTGTGGGGCTCCACTTACTGCAATTGGTAAATGTTTCAATCACTTACTTCAAAAAAATGCATGGCTAATAGGAAATTACTTGAAACATTTAATTAGCTTTGTTCTGTTTCAATACCTGCATGACACGTTTCAAAGACCAGTTAGAATGATATAAAGCTAATAGTAAATGCTTGGTATACCAAACTTTCTGACAATAGGCCAGCTCAGGTACAACCTCTCTCTGTTTTAGCAATCAAGTACCTTTGACTTACAGAACAGAAACTGAACCAAAGGAGGAAGATAACAATGTACGGGGCCTAAGGACTAGAGCCCAAGCATGGAAGGCCCAGGCCTGCCTTACCTCTAAACTTCTCATCATCTTTGGCACACATTGTCCTCCTGAATAGACATGCATCCTAAGTACATCAACAGCAAACATGTAGTATCTTCTTTCATAGAAAATCCAATATGCAAATGTTTGCTCAACCTTCCCCTAAATCAACAATTATGGGCAACTTGATGGTGATCTGAACATGAAGGCAAAAGCACATGTTTCACAGCATCCTTCACTAGGATTTCCTGCACTAGGATGCAGGAAAAGACCTTACAACAGCATCATCAGAACCTGTGTCAGCTGATTGGTCAGATCCAGTATCAGCTGATTCATTAGAATGAGCATCAATTACTTCATTAGTACCAGCACCACGTGACTCATTCTCCAGTAATTTTTCTGGTTTTTGTTTCATCTATTTAGTAGTTTCTTATTCAAAGTTGACATTCCATTCTTCACCCTGTTTAAACTTTAACACTGAAAGGATATGATGCACAAACTCCCCAAGCAGAAAGTTTATTTCCCTGGAAATTGGCATGGAGTGTGCAGTAACACTGCATCTAAATGTGGTGGTCTTTAAATTTTCCATTAGGCCATATATCAAAATTGTTACCTTTATAATGTCTAGTTTACAATGCTTATTGAAAATAGTTAAGAGAATGGCCTCAATGCTTTCCCATTTATGTGTGCTTATGTGTGCATCGTGTCGCTTAACTTTCTTATTATAGTAAAGCAAGTTGGTAGGTGATGAACATGCTCATGTGTTTCACGGAATCCACAATGTATTTTTAGATCAACCAAAACATTTACTCTGTAAATAGACATGATTTGCCATTAAAAATAAAATAAAATAACTAAAGTGCAGTGGAAGGAGACATCCTTTTAGAAAGTTGATAAGTTAATTGGATTTGCTATGAAAAGTGCTCCTTCACCCCCATTCACCCCCAGGGGGAATGTTCACACATTTTTATATTTCAGATCTGTTACTTGAATCATTCTTTTTTCTGATTTTGAGAAAAACAAAGTAACAAACACTTATCCTAACTAATTTTAAAAGTGTCTCGAAAAGAAAACATAGGCAAAATCCGAAAACGAAACAGATTTCAGGTTTAGGTATAGCGGGATTGTTCTGTATTTGCTGATCTTAGGATAGTTTTTTTTTTTTATTTTATTACATATGCATATTTTTGCATATTTTTATTTTAATTATCTTCTAGATTCTCTGTGATAGCAACATACTAATCTAGGTAAAGAAGAAAAAGATTAAGACCTTGTTCCATCAGTAGCTAGTTTGTAACCATGGACCTGGGGTACAGTTTCCAAAGGCTGTAATCTTAATGTTTCTGTTCTTGGATGTTTCCATTCTTAAGCTGTGGATGAGCAATTCTGGAGATGACAGTCTTCCGTCTTCAAAGCCTGAGGGTTAGCATTCTGGCCACACTGCTTTGATTCTAAGACAACCATAATGTTTAAGGATCTCAAGCGTTGAGCCATACAATTTTCAAACTTATTGGTTATGTTTCTTCTTCTTTATAATAATCAAACATGATATTAGTTTATATGTATGCATCCAGTGCTTGATCATATAAGCACTAGTGGCTTTGGTGGCTTTTTTGAAAACAGTGAAAGCCACTAACTAATGCTGCCTCTTCTACTTGTTCGTCAATTAGGAGCCTAGAAGCCAAGCAAAATAGCTGTTTGTATTTTTGGCAGATGTGTGCAGTTTGCTGGCAGTGTACACTGTGGAGCTATTTATTCCATGCTATTGACTTTGGTCCTTCCCCACCATAAAATGCCAAACTGCCTGGCTGCACTTCCTCTCCGAATGGATGGAGCAGTTGCCACAGAATGATGGTCAATGAAGTGCAAAATTAACCGCTAATAACTTCAGTACTGATAGAAATTTTTGGCAAGGTAAATCTATAATGGTGAGGACTTTGAAAATTGGCTTACTACATTTTAAAACAACAAGGTGGCAGTTTGGCAGGAATATGAAATTAGGCGTAAGAGAGGATGCCTTTGCATACTAGCACAGCTCACTTGGCTATGGGACCTCTCAGAAGGCTCTTAGCCTCTTTGAGCTATAAAATGGAGAGTGAAATGGGTATATAATAAATGTGTGTAAAAATAATTTTTTTTAAAAAAAACATTAGTATATACTGTAGAAGATACCCTACTCTGGATTTAGTATGTTGATTCAAAAAGTTATTTATTTTGTGAGCATTTAGCGAGACTATATGGTACTGGGAGTAAGACACAAGGTCCCCAAGTTGCAGGCTCAAGGTCCTTGTCATCCAATCTACAACATGCCATGAATGGATGTCCTGATTTGTTTATTCATGGCATATGCCAAATCTTTACCAGTAACACAGGATGTCTGCTTGACATCCCCAGCAACCAGAGCATGATGTTAGGCAGGCTATGAACTTGGCTCTGGAGCTAGCTGCTCCCTAGAACATTGTACAGAGTGACAGGGTAGACAGTGGGAAACATCCATCTGACACCAGGGTCATTCTTCCTTAACCTCAATTAAAGTTTGCCAGCCTGAGGGCTCTGGATGCCATTCTCTTGTGCCAGGCTCATAACAATAACAACTCCTGTCCATCCCTTCTATCTTCCCTTTTGAACCCAATCGGGTTTGAGGTTCAGTGGTAAAATGTGGAGCGAGTGACAAGGTTCCACTCTGCCGTGTTCTTACTTGCCGAGGTGGCTCTCCTCCTTAGAACGTAGGTTTAGAGGCTACTCATATTGGAGCTGTGCCTGGGCTTGCATGGGGATGGAGGACCATTTCTTCACTTCCTTCTCATTTTTCTACTGTCTTTCTTCTTTCTTGGTGGGTTACATTTTGTATATGAAATATAGAAAGAGGTTCTTCTTGCAGTAAAAAAAAAAAAAAGATTCTCTTTGGTCACTGTGTAGTTGTCTTAAAATTTATTGTGTGTCTAAACAATAAAATTCACACTAAAGAGACAGATTTACCTTTCCACAAGCCACTGAATTATTCTCCAATATTCCTTTCCACAAATTTAATAGAGAGTCTTTGCTGCTCTTAATGTCTATCTATTCCCGAGGTCATGGTGGGGTCCATCATCTGGATCTAAGTGAGACATCTGAACCTGTGACACTGACCAGCCACAAAGCTGGAAGCTATGAACCCTCATCTTTGGGTACAGAAATTCTACATTGTGTGTGCATTATTTCAAATATTGGTGAGAAAATGTTCAGAAAATAGTCATTTGCATGCTCCATAATGTTCCAGTACTTCTGGGTAAATTCCTCCCTTGGTACTAAGAAAGGATAGGTATGTAAGGGTTCCTTCTTCAAGGTGAGAGTAGACTCAGACAGTTCCCTGTCTATTAGGGGTGTGGACCCAAAATTAGACCTTCTCCTCTGTTTTATATCACTCTTTTTGAGACTTTAATTAGCACTAATTCACATCGTTAGTCAAGATGAAAGAGATTTGGTATTATCAAGGTACAGGCTCAGATTAACTTAAATATACATTTTTACCTCTGATTTTCTTTGTGAATGAAGCTCCTCAACAAGGAACCAGTTGAAGACTCCAAAGCTCAAAAGGTGGAGTGCTGATGGTGCACACTGAAAGGGAGGTATCTTCCCTGTGACCTCACTTGTTGTAAGCTCTTTGGACAGTACAATGTATAGCATAAATTATCCTTTTAATGAATTATTGAGAAATATCTTTTCCATTGATTGCTTTAACACCTATCATGTTGAAGTGTCCACTGTGTACAAGGCACTTCGCAAGGGGCCATTTTGTTTTGTTGGTAGAATGTGTAATTAAACCAGGAATTTTGTCTTTGCTTATAGGCGGGGACCTGGGCAGTCCTCAGAGATGCTTTGTGGGGATCATTATTGCCAGAAGATCGTGATCCCACCGTCTGTAACATAATGAGTTGAGAGCTGGAGATTATTATGGCTGTCTAAATGCTTCTAAATGTAGTCACAGCAGTCAGAAGTCCTTGTCCCCTTGACTTTCAAGTCATGCTCTGGGTACATGACTATATATAAATTTTCTCTGCGGGAAAAATGTACGAAAATACTCATTTGATCATTCTTTATCAGCTATGACTTCAGCCATGTGAGAAATTACCATCTCACTTGTCAGAAATAGTGTCTTATGATTGGATATTTCTCTTCCTAAAATGATTATGAACTCGTGTACGAGATGACAGCCTTGTAGTGGGTTCCAGAACTCAGAACCATCTATCTACCTGAAGGGTCCATAGAACTCCTTACTTTTTCCCCAGGTATGGATGGAGTCCTAATAAACTTTAATTCATTGATTTAATTATGTACAACTGTTGGAAAGATCCTAACCAGCTGCCCGGCCCCTTGTTCTACTTTTTCAAAAAACCTTTTTAAAAAAGTAAAAATGTGTAAGAAATAGCAATGTATAAGGAGCCATCGGCTGAAACCGAGCATTGGCTGGCCAGGATGTCTAAGAGGCATGCCCAGTGTGTCATCCACACCAATCACTTTATATTGTAGCAGCATAGAATTCTTGGTTCTGGTGTTACACGATTGAAAAGTACTTATTTTCTGAAAAGGTGAATTCTCTGTTGTGGCTCCATGGTTCAAATGTTAAGCTTTTAAAAATTTTCGTAGATTCAAGGAAAAGTTTAGCTTTTAACACTTCTGTGAGTTTATAAAACCAACAGGCTAGTTACTATTTTCCAGTCACTAGGAATTCTGGGCAATTCCTTAAGAAATGACTATGTTCATGTTAAACAAATGATTCCTCACACAGAAAGTCAGAAGGAAGATTTTCCTTCAATATCAGCCTTTCTAACAGTGGTGTAGCCTTCTTTTAGTTGATTATTTTATGTTATTTATTTTTTTATTTATTTACATAATTTTCTTAGTTATTTCATTATATAATTTGCCCCATAGTTATCTATTTTATGTCTTTCAGGTTTATTATGGCCACTGCTGTCCTCAGGACTTGAATCTTGTCATCTAAATGCCTCCTGACACTGGGATTTTTTTACAGAGAAGTTTTAAAGAATTTTTAACACAGTATATTAATATTATACAAGTAATTCATCACACTAGAGAGACGGCTCAGCAGTAAAGAGCATTTGTTGCTCTTGTAAAGGACCTAGGTTTGTTTCTTTGCACCCACATGGCTGCTCAAAACCAGATGTAACTACAGGTCTCAGAGACCAGACATGTTTTTTTGTCCTTAGGGGACACCAGACAAACATGGGGGACACTTATTTGCAGGAAAGTATTCATAACCTAAATATAAGTAAATCTGAGGAATGGAAGTGATCCACACTGAGTTTCTAGGAATTGAAATGAGTTAGGGAGGGAGGGACTCATTGTTGGTCACCTCCCCAGGCTGCTCTTTACCACGTGCACCTCGATTGGTTTTTTTAGGTCGGTGTTCTCCTGCTTTTGTCTGTTGCTATTGGTGGCCAGTTGGTGCATAAATTTCATCAAAAATAGTAAACATGGGCCAATGAAATATCTCAGTGGAAAAATGTCAAAGCTGACAACCCACATTCTGTCCCTGGAACCCACTGGGTGGAAGGATAAGACTGTTGTAAGTTGTCCTTTGACCTTTAATACATATGCACACCCATGCAAATTCATGTGTACATGCACATGAACTCACACATATACAAATATACTTTATATTTTTTGTACATTTTATCTGTATGTACATTGATAATTTGTATACATAGATGCTCATGTACCACTTTTATACAGTGCCTACTTAGTTAGAGAGTCTATCAGATCCCCTGGGACTGGAGTTATGGCAGCTTGTGAGCTGAGTGATAAATTAACCCTGGTTATTCTGGAAGATCAGACAGTGCTCTTAACCACTGAGTTGTCTCTCTAGCCCCTAATTAAAAATACAAAAAGAAATTAGTAAACATCACAACCCCACCCCCTTTCAGTTCTGAAGTGCTCCTCAATTCTCATTCATATTTTGGCTGTTCCCATCTGGGCTCTGAAGATAAGTGGGTAAAGCACAAAAGTCATCAGTAGGGATGAGGTGAACAAATTGAGAGGCCAGAGAACTAGAAGGACCGTCTACAGAGATGCCAGCATCCTAAGAATTTATGTCTAGATGGGGAGGCATCCCTTTGGGGGCTTTTTCGATTTTGTTTTTGGTTTGTTTTGTTGTTTTGTTTTTGTAATCTGCCCCACTCTTAGGTCTCTACTTCTCAGGGGCACATAATGTAATACTGGTAATTTGTCTTGGGGCTCAGTTAAGAATGAGAGGAGAAGTAAGAACATGAGTCTTCACATGGAAGGACACAGAAGAGAGGCAACAGACTGGGGCAGTTTATCCTCTGGAAAGAGCTTTGAAGTTATTTGCTTCCTTGTGGTCAGCCTCTGGAATGTCACTGTTTTCTTTCTATAATGCTTTCCTCATACAGGAATCTATCAGGACATTTCACACCCTTACCCAGATATGGGAAGTACTTTAGGAATTGAAGCTGATTCATAATATAGTATAGGATGTACCATGGAAACATTGTCACATTGGCTTTTACTCATTTTAAGTATGTTATATTCCTCTTAATAATAGCATTATATTATACTATATAATTAATATATTAATAATACATAATAGTCATATTATTATATAAAAGCTCCTAGCTACAGTTATGAGAAACATTCAGAGCTTTATTTTCCTTAATAATAAAATAATTTCCCCTTATAAATGTTTTCCAAATTATTGCTACACTCTATAAATGCCATATATCAGAAGAGAAAAATCCAAAACCCACCTTCCCTCCTCTACCCAGGCAATTATCTTCACATTCTACCCAGACAGCTGCACCCAGCCTGCGGTGTTTCATGGGAGAAGAACTTTTGAAGTGGTGTGTAGATATAATCTGATTGCTTTAATTTAGTCACTTACTGACTGTATTTCTAGAGACTAATATAAAGCTTTACACTAAAGCTGGAGGGGACACATATCTATCTTACAATCCATTCATGGGAATATAGGTTATTTCCAATCTCTTTGAGTAGAGATATATTACTATAATGCTGAATGTTATTAATATAGTAAAAATAGATGTATGTTTCCTCACTCGACCCTCAAGTCCCACCTTGCCCCCTCTCCTACTCGATCACCTTTTATTGGCCAAAGAAATTGGAGAGAAGGCTCACATAGCATCACCTGATGTATGTGAGGATCTGCTTCTCAGGGGTAGATCTTCACCACATCTTGAGAAACCAGTGTTTAGCATTATTATACAAGCAGCATCATAACAACCCCCTATATTTTGATGCAATTATTCTTCCAAAAGATAAGTTCCTTTAATCTCTAGCCCCTGAAAATTCATGGGAGTCCTTTCCCATGCTAGATCTAAGGCAAATTCCTTCAGCAACACTCATTCCAAAGTATGCCTTCCCAGAATAGCTTCCGAATGATGATACACAGCACGAAGTATAGAAGTTAGCATCATGATAGATATATATACTCTAAAGGAGAAAACAAGACAAAATGTACGTTTTCCACTGGAATAATGACATAAACCGTTGCGTAAGTAGTCATATATACTTGATTACTTAAGTAATCTTTAACATTGGTAGGGATGAAATATTCTCATAAAGTATAATTATTTAACAATGGTTATATTTAGAGATATATAATATTCTTATACATCTCATGTATTATATATAATATGCAATAGTGGTAAATATATATACATATATGTGTATATATATAAATAGTAAACTCAGACTAACTTCAGACCAGTGTTCTTTGGATTTAATTTACTGATTTAAATTTTGGCAACTTACTCTACATAATAAATTTTTATTTTAACTTCTGTATACATCTTTTAAAAATATTTACTTTTATTATTTTAACCATGTGTCCTTAATAAGTGTGTCTGTGTGAAGATAGGTGTACATACGGGCAGGTTCCCTGGTGGCCAGAGGTAATCAACTCTAGCTGGAGTTAGAGGCAGTCACTAGCTGCTTAGTGTGGGTGCTGGGAACCTAACTTGGGGCCTATGCAAGGGAAGGAGGCACTCTGAACTGTTAAGTCATTCTCCAGCAACCTCTGTGCACCTAGATTCATAATACCTTACTGCTTGAGTTAAAATTAATTTTGCTGTTGGAAGGTGATTTCCTATAGCTGACTCTCATCCTCCTCTACAGCTTTATGAAGATATTCCTGACCCCATTTCCACTTTGCAACTTTTAACATTAATCAAGAATCCTTTCCTCGACTCCTTGCTGGCCCATCTTTATTCTTCCTCCTCCTCCTTCTCCTCCTTCTTGAAATATTCACTTGTTAAAACAGGTCTTTTCATCCTCAGATAAATGGTAAGCCTTGCTCATTTTGAGAAATCATGGATATGTCATTTTATGGGAGTAGGGATAGATGTGTGTTACAGTCCTGAATATCATGGGAGATATTTTTTCTCCACCTAAGGGGCTTTTAGAAATGTACTTAATTTTAAGATCAACTTTAAGAAACAATACTTTTTTCTTGGGCATTTACTTAGCGTCTGCACAAGACAGGCAATGCCTGGAATTTTAGCGGTCCCTGGAAACTAGAGATAGGAAAACCTGTGAGTTAAGTTGAGACCCTACTACGTGGGGGAGATGGCAAACCCTACTCCTTGACTATCTTTTTTGAGACACTGATCCAACCAGGACAAAACTCAGCTATTTCAGACAGTTTTTAGTTTTTGTGCCCTATGAATAACATTCTACAGAACACAGATGCTTCTCCGATATTATTCCTTAGCTAGAAGTAATGAGTCTGTGTTTTCCTTCACTTATTGTGTTAACAATACCATCTGCCAACTTTGGGCAACACCAACAAACATCTGCCATTTCAATTTCTGTGTTTTAATTTCATAATCCAGTAACTATGAAGCTGCCTATGGAGTTGGCTTTGTAGTTGAGTTTTGGTTTTCTCAGTTGGTACGCTGGCTCTTCCTTCACCCACCTTCCCTCTGATGGGCATCCAGAACGATGGGCACAGCCTGTCTCACCTGGACCCCGATTAGCTCCAATCACATCGTCTTGGGAGACAGCTCATTCTTTGGGTGTGTTTCTGCTGCTCGGTTCAGCAGATGATTCAGCTAGTTTTTATAAATTTTCTGAGTCAGAACATTCCCTTTCACACTTCTCAGCAAATCATTCAAAAAATACTCCTCGGGTCTTCTTCCAAGCAACCCTCAGTATAACGGCTTCTTACTGCTGCTGTTACACACTGGTTAGCAGTGAATTCAGTTATAATTTGACCATCACCATGGGGTCCCTCTCTCCAGAGCATGGCAGGAGACTGAGACTGAGGCCAGGCCATTCACATCCTCACTGCCCTTCCTGTAGCCGGATCCTCCTCTCACAAGTCTCCCCATCCTCACAATACAGTAGTCACAATGCTCCTTCTGACCTAGGACTCTACCTACCCTTCCCCCTCCTGGCACGCCCACACCCACTCTTGAATTCCTTTCCTTTAGATCTCAGAATAAATCCCCCTTCTTTGAGGCCCTGATTCAATCATCCTTTGAAAGTCTGCTCTCCCTCTCTCACACTAACAACCAATCTTGTCCTGGAATTTTGACTGAATTTGTTTGTTAGCTTGTTATTTTTCTCCCAAGGTTCTGGAAGGTTGTTCATCATTCTAACTGATGGAGAGGCAGAATGTCTGACACATGACCCTCGGCAAGTGCTCAGAGGTGCTAATTTGTTTATTAGTAGACAAATCACCTCGTGACAGAACCTAAGTAGTACAAGTGTCTGTTAAAAGAAAAGGCTTTAGTTTATCTGAGTGATGTTTTATTTGCATGGCTGTAATACTAAGCTGTCATTCCAGAGACTTAGGTTGGACTTCATAAAGAAAAAAAATGGTTTTTGTTAAGTAAATCTCCGGAGATTGTTATTAACCTAACTTCTTGTTCTTACAATACACTTCACTGAGAAACTCTCAACCAAACCCTGTCAAAGCCAAAGAAAACAGTGAGATCCTTGAGCTGATAAATACCTTCCTGGGAACTAAGGAAAACTCTGCTTAGTTAAGGCAGACTTCCTGTCTGCGTCCGATGAAACCACAAGATGTGCTGCTATGAAGACCCAGCACAAAGCTTCTGAAATACAAATTAGATTGTGGGGCTTGTGAGGCTGAGGAATCTGGAGGCTCCACCTTACACTGGCCATCAAGTGTGGCGGCGAATTGTCTCTTGAAGTCTAATCTATTTGCTTTATTCAAAGTATTTCTCCTCCAATTCTTAGACTTGTAACAGAAAATGCCTCAACCATAAAATGGGGCCCGTAGGCAAGTCTGTAGGGAATTTCCTTAATTAGTGATTGATGGGGAAGTGTTCATCCCAGAGTGGGTGGTGCTGCCCCTGGGCTGATGGTGCTGGGGTCTGTTAGGAAGCAGCACCTCTCCATGGCCTCTGCATCAGCTCCTGTCTCCAGGTTCCTGCCCTGTGTGAGCTCCTGTCCTGACTTCCTTTAATGATAATCAGTGATACAGAGTGTAAGACCAATAAATCCTTTCCTTCCTTGCTTGCTTGGGTCACAGTGTTACAACAATAGGAATCTTAATTAAAAGGATAGCTAACAGGCACAGTGGATGAAGTAAAATCCTCAGAGTGTCAGAAGAGTGGTACTTGTGTGGGGATGTATACAACCTTAGCACATTGTATGAATCTGAACTGTGACTGCTGCCCTGTGTGTTTCTCTAATTGAGAGATAGCACAATGCTATCTTATACATTCTTATCAGGAAATTCACTAAATCTCTGCTTACAGAGTCCAGACATAAAACTGAAAAATAGAAAATAAAAAACATTCTTTAAATTTGAAAGGAAGCCGAATGATTCCATCCTTGGCTATAGCTTGCTCATGACGAATGATGATAACAACTTACAAGTAAATCCAAACATAATCAAGGAAATTCTAGAGTCCTGTTATTTCTTAAACATCTGTTATTTTGACATGTTAATTCCATAATGTCTTTGTGCAATTGTGACTAGACTGAGATAAATAATTGGAATTTTGTTTTCTAATTGGCAAACAAAATGTAGGAAAATATTATAGGCATATTTGCAGTTTTTCTACAAACAAAGGATGCATCTTTATACACAGCATGCATACTGGAATGTCTGATGGTCACTGTAACATGTGCAAAGTGGCTCACACTACCTCCTCAGATCTACTGTTAACAAATTTAAAAATACTTTGTTAATGCATCATCATGAAAAGCCAAATTGTATATAATATATTAGTTACACTAAAAAGATTAAACAAAGATTGCAAATGCTTGAAGTATATTACGCCATAATTATTTTCCTATAGTTTACCATTACCCATGTTTTGAGATTTCATCCACTGCATCATAGTATATCAATCATTTGTAATACTGTGATACCTCAAAGCCTTTGCTTAAACATTTGGTGAAATCATGTTGGAGCCTCGGACTATGTGTACCATAGAGATAAGCAGACATTGCCAAGCAGGAAGGCTTCTCCCCATGGAAAGACAGGTTGAGCCCACCCATCACTAGCTTTCACCCCCTGGTATCCCTTGGTCACACGCATGGCTATATTGTCTTCACACATACACTGCTATTTTGAATCCACAGAGCAGGTTCTATTTCACCCAAAGAATAAATAAAAGTAAAATACAATATTGCCTGCTATCAAAGCTCAGAATTTCAAGAAAGGGTAACGGTGCAATGATTCAGGGAAAATTCCCACTACAGTAACAGGAATGGAATAAACCCTTCCAAAGGTGCTTGGCAGTAGAGAAATCAAACCCTTGTTAATTATTTAAATTACCTACACAAAGACTTTTATTAAAAACATGCTAGCATCTGTTATTTATAGCAGAAAAATGTGGAATGGGCAGATAAATCCTATATATTCACTTGAATGTATGTTATTCGTGATCTACTCAACAGAAGCTCCATATACAAAATGACATGCACATACAGAGTGATCAGGAGCAGGGAAACACACACCAAGTAGTCCAAGCTCTTTTTATGATACAGACAGTCCCTAACTTTCTTAGGGTTCTATAAATTCTAATTTTTGAAACTATACAATAACTAAAATAAAAATGTACATGTGTTATTTTCTATTTGAAAAGGGTTTGTCTGTGATATGATGAGTTTGAAGTGAAGTTGACTCATGGGGGAAGCCAGATTCATTATTGAATTCTCTATCATTGTGCTAAGTCATTTCTTGTTGGTTCAATATATAATAACACATCTATTTAGCTATGAGTCACTTTTCTCAACCGGTCATTGCTATTTATTGATTTAGCATCTTCTATTGCTCCACATTCTATGATTAAATTCTTAAGTTCGCACTGAGTTTAATTCACTGTATTAAAACTTAAAAATAAAAATATTATTAAAACTTAAAAATAGGAAGTAATTAAAATATTAAAAATTAAGAAAATAATAAAATACAGTAAATATAATACAGAGAGCGACTTACTGCCTCAACTATAAGTTAAAGATTACCCAAGCCAGTGAGGAGACGTACTTGCCCAAAAGCTATGTGTGTATTCAACCACAAAGCTTCTGATTACTATATTAACATATGTAGAAAAAAAGAAATATTAGTCAGAAGAATACTTGAAATAGATCAATAGATTTCCTTTAGAAATATAAAAGAAAATTTGAGTATTATTAAATAGTTGTCTAGTATCATTCTCTGTGCTCTTAATGCCTTATATTTTTAAATGTTAGGTCCTGAGATGCATTCACCTTAGAGATGTTTACTGATGCTTTGACATGTACAGCATCCTGACAGGTAGGTGCTATGTTACCCATTTACTGTTTTCCATTCATAAGAAACAAAACTTCAAGTCTCGTGGCACACTTGATATTTGAGTTTGCTTAGGAAAATGCTGATATTGTGAATGCTGCTTCTAAGTTCGCTCTTGAGAAGCCAGAAGCCACATGTAGGGCATGGCATCTCAGAGGTAACTCTACCGAAACAGTTCATAGATAATGGCTTACCTGAAATTTTGACTTGAGACACGACTCCGTCTCCTCCGTCACTGTGTGCTCGAACTTCGACAACATACTCTCCGTCTCTTGGGATTGGGACTTCTATGGAGTGTTTATGAGTTGAGAACAGCTTACCGTCATGCTGCCCATCGGGTCTATAGAGTATCTACAGGGTCCCAAATTATGAATAGTTAATGAAGTTACAAGTCACAGCCAATGCCTATAGTTAATGAAGCTACACGTCTCAGATTATGCCTATTGTTAACATCAGCACATGATGCTTAACCTTTGCTTCAAAAAAGGAAGTGAGGGAAGCTTCCTGTTGTTTTGATTCCTCAGGAATTGGTTTCTGCTGTGATGGAAACCAATTCAATACAAATGCATGCACCATAGCCTCAAGTGCTTTTTGTTGTTGTCATTGTTGTCTGTTTGTTTTCTTTTGTTTTGAAATAACAGAAATATGCCATGAAGAAGATGTATCTTTTTCCATTTTTTTTTTAAGGAAAATATAAAACGAAAACTTGGCATGTTTTGAAGTGGCCTAATAAAGTTCTCTTCCATTTTTCAGGCTCTTCCTCATTATTCTTAAAGCTTACACAACTAATGCAAATGCAATCCCTTGTATTATAGTCAATCCATGGCAATATCTCCGCGTTTAGTTTACAGGGAGGGAGGGAGGTGGTGCTATAGTCAGCACTACCAGACATACAAAACAAATGCATTCTGTCTCCTGGTTAAGCATGGATGGTTCTCACAGCTCCCTCACTGAAAGCAGGTATTCTATTTATCTTATTCACTTGTCACAGAATTTCCCTAAAATCCACTAAAGATGTCTTCTTATGTAAGGATCTTTTGTAAGGCTCTGCCTTCTGACTCTTTTGTATGGGTAGAATGATTAAGCCAACTGTGTTTTTTTTCTGACAGCAGAAGCCACACACATCAATATTAGCAGGAATAAAGTGGTGTGGAGAAGTAAGGCACTTCTTATTTACCTTGTATCCTGTCACAGTAGACTCATTGGATAGTGCCACAACATGATCCCATGTGATTATATATCGGGAGCCAGACCTCACCGAACTGATGATTCTAGGCGGTTGGCTAGGAGCTATGCGAAGAAGAAACAGAATAGTGGTCACTGGATTGAACGTCAGTTCTGTGAGCTACATCACTTGTGTTTGTGATGCTGATGTGAGTTGAGCTGTCAGCAACAACAGCCCATTCTGAGGATTATGTCATATACCAGGCCCTATGCTCAGCATGGCACTGAGCCTGAGTTCACCTAATGCTCCCAGTCATTGGTGAAGCATGGAATACAATTGTCTTTATTTTTACCTGATTTCCCTTCCAGTCTCTTTAAACTACTGCCATCAGGGTCACCAATCTTGATGAAATCTAGTGGCATTTCTTATACATTTCTCAGGCTTGAAACCTTTGGAACTCTTCCAAGTTAACACTCTTCTGGATCTTTTTATCTTTTTTCTTTTCTTTTCTTTTCTTTTCTTTTCTTTTCTTTTCTCTTCTTTTCTTCCCTCTTCTTTTCCTTTCTTTTCTTTTCTTACTGGATATTTTATTTATTTATATTTCAAATGTTAGCCTGTTTCCCAATCCCCCCAGGAACCCCGTATCCCACCCCCCTCCTCCTGCTTATAAGAGGGTGTGCTCCCACCCACCCACCCACCCACTTCTACCTCCCCACCCTCAAATTCCCCTACACTAGGGCATCAAGCCTTCACAGGACCAAGGACCTCTTCTTCCATTGATGCCCAACAAGGCCATCCTCTGCCACATATACAGTTGGAGTCATGGGTCCCTCCATGTGCACTCCTTAGTTGATGGTTTAGACCCTGGGAGCTCTGGTTAGTTGATACTGTTGCTCTTCCTATGGGGTTGCAAACCCCTTCAGCTCCTTCAGTCCTTTCGCTAACTCCTCCATTGAGGACACTGTGATCAGTTCACTGGTTGGCTATGAGCATCTGCCTCTGTATTTGTCAAGTTTTGGCAGAGCCTCTTAGGAGACAGCTATATCAGGCTCCTATCAGCAAGTACTTCTTGGTATCCACAATAGTGTCTGCATTTGGTGACTGTATATGGGATGGATCCCCAGGTGGAACAATCACTGGGTGGCCTTTCCTTCAGTCTCTGCTCCACACTTTGTATTTCCTCTCTTGAGTATTTTGTTCCCCCTTCTAAGAAGGACTGAAGTATCCACACTTTGGTCTTACTTCTTCTTGAGCTTCATGTGGTCTGTGAATTGTATCTTGGGTATTCCAAGCTTTTGGACTAATATCCACTATCATTGAGTACATACCATGTGTGTTCTTTTGTCATTGGGTTACCTCACTCAGGATGATATTTTCTAGTTCCATCCATTTGCCTAAGAATTTCATGAATTCATTGTTTTTAATAGCTGAATAGTATTCCATTGTGTGAATGCACCACATTTTCTGTATTCATTTCTCTGTTGAAGGACATCTGGGTTGTTTCCAGCTTCTGGCTATTATAAATAAGGTTACTATGAACATAGTGGAGCATGAGTCCTTGTTATATGTTGGAGTATCTTTTGGGTATATGCCCAGGAGTGGTATAACTGCTCTTTTCTTAAATCCTTTGTGACTTATCTGTCTCTTTGTTGTTGGGTTTTTTTCTCTCTCTCTCTTATTGATTATAGTGAGCTAACTTTGTGCTTTCTGATCAAGTTGTATGTGTTGGAAGGGCTTCAAAGATGACTCTACATACAAGTCTCTGCTTTATCTGTGAATCTTCCTTAACTATTTAAATACCCAAAGTCAGGCTCTGGCTCCTAGGAGTATTTCTATCTTTTGAAAACTGTGTAAGCATGCTTTTAGTTTCTCAAGCAAAAATCTGGCCTTTAGTCTCTTCCATTTATTCCCAAGACCCAAGTTACCAATATGTTCACCCAGCCCCTGCTGAGGAATCACTTCCAGCTCTCTCTACATTGCCAATGATTGGTTCTCTCCTCAAATCCAAGCCATTGCTTATGTTACTTGCTTGCATGGAAGTCAGAATGAGGGTTTAAAACACCAGAGTTAGGTGTCACTCCCTGACTTACAAAAAGGTTCTTGTTACACTCAGGAACTACTTCAAGTTTTAATGACGACTTACAAACTTCTTTATATTTTGCTTTCAATGCTCTCTTCTCTCTTCATCTCAGAGACATGTTTTGGTCATACTGATGTTTCCAAAGTTAAACATTTCAAATTTTGCATGCTTATTTTCTCTATCCAAAAGTCTTCCCACAGCTTGTGAGGAACAGGTCCTTCTCATTGCTCCTCACTCACACACATTGTTTCCAGTTCTTCTGGTCACTCCATCACAGATTTGAGTCCCACACAATCACTTTCCCTTTAATACATTCATTTTGTGTTTTAAGGTCTGGTGAGGTCTCTTCTGCATCCTTCTTATATAGAACGATTCTGGATATAACACATATTTGTAAAAAAATAAACACTGGGATAACAAGAAAAAATCATGCTTCATTTGTCGAGTTCAAGAAAATGGGGATTTAAAGAGGAAAACCAGTTGTCTGCTGTCATAGGTTTAATGCAGTACAGAGTAAAACTGAAAATCTTGTCTGATACCATCTACCTCTCTGAGTGTACTTGGAGATATGTTGCCCAGTGATTTTTGTAACTTTGCAAAAGCTAATGGGAATCATTCTTAGAGATATTTGTGAAGGTCTCTAGAGTCCTGCATTCAAATGTCCCTCTGTATACACATTCAGCTGGTTCCAGAAGTGAGGCTGGAGATGGAGAATGTCCAGATCTGAGCAGAACCGACAAACTTGTCATATCGTCAAAGAGAACAGAAAACAGTCACAGTATGAGAATAGTTACCCTGTATCTATATTATATGATGATGACCTATGAACAAAGTACAGTTGTGATTTTATTATGTTATTAATTAACACAATTTTATTTTGCTAACGATGCATCTGTATGAAAAAATTTAAATTAATAAATCAGAAGGTAAACTAGTTGATTTTCTAACAGTCTGCAGTTTGAAGGAGGCAAATTCTAAATTCATTAGGAAAAAGAATAAAAATGTGTAAGAGTGCGTGTCTCAGTTTTCCCTCTGTGACAGCAGCTGGGAATGATGAGACATCTTCAGGTTTTATAACAGATATGGGATTGAAAACCAAAGGCATATGAACAGCTAGATAGACCGTTTTTGTTTGTTTGTTTGTTTGTTTCCATATGTGCCTGCAGTCAGGATCTCCTTTACATCAAGTGG
>JADRCD010219290.1:0-11503 GCA_019843815.1 Montemys delectorum
GCGATTAATGGTACAAGGATTGAGATATTTCTATTTTCTTCCTTAATATTTTTCTTGATTTCCTAAATCTGCCTGCAAGTTTTATTCTTAAATCCAGAAAAATTAATGATGCTTTGAACAAGATGCCAATCCCTGCAATTAAAATATGCAGTTCTCTGAATTGCTTCTGAGAACAGCCCCTGGATTAAATTAATTCTCTTCCTTTGGGGTCGGGTTTGACTCATTTGCTCTGTCTCCAATGCTCTGCTCAGTGCAGCTTGCTCTTGAGATCAGGAGTCCTCTGGGAGGGAGACAATGCAGGACAAAGGATGTACATGGCCCTCTGTCTCCCATCAACATCGCCACCATCTGTTTCCTGCTTTCCCTTGAGCCTTAGAAGCCAGGGACACTTCCTGTCCTGTTCTTGTCCTTTCTCCAAACCTGGGCATAGCAAACAAACTGAGTGAAAAAAAAAATTGTTCTCTTATTTGTCACTTTGAAGATTCTACGAGCCAGCTTCCGGCTTTGTTGTTATTTAGACGCTGTGGGCCACCCCCATTGTTCGAGTAAAAAGAGACTCTGCCACAGAGAGTTGCTGCTAGTTGTATTTTCTGTGTTGATCCTCTTTATTGAAAGATCTCAGCAAAACCAACAGCCTTTTGGTTTTTGATTTGTTGTTTGGTTGTTTTTTTTTTGTTTGTGTTGGTTTTGTTCCCTTTTGTCCTCTTATCACATATATATCAAGAGGCCACCAACATCCACCATCTTTGACCTAGTTATTTCATTTCTGAGAATGTAACTCCCTAAACAACTGGACGCTTAGGAGGTCAAACACATGCTATGAGGTATACACCAAGGAATAATTTATAATAGAAATATTAGGAGCTATTTGAGTGACCTGCCATTGAGAAGTAAAATAAGATACATTCATAAAATAAGAAATTTAAGTTAAATCTATTAAAATTAATGCCTAAGACTGTCTATAGTGCTTTAGCACAACATGAAAATTAAGTTTTCATTTCAATAACGTCTAAGCCTAAGTCAAAGGACGTAATAAGGTCTGAAATAACAAATGAAAACTATCAGTGGAAAGCATTAGGTTTTTCTTTCAGTTAGTTACTGTCTTTGGCTTGCACTATGCTGAAATAGCAATCTAAAGATGTGTGATAGCATGTCAATATGAGCAGGTCGAGTGGTGTATACAAAACTCTTGCGACATTAGATCTACAAGTTCAAAAACCAGCCTGGCCTACATAGCAAAACCCTGTTTCAATGAAATAAAACAATGAGGGTATGCAGTAGTGGTTCTTAAACTTCTAATCTTGGAATGAAGCCCGTCTTGTCTTGCTTCATCCTAGCAGGACAGCAGTACATTTCCGGGGAGGACAATAGGGGGTCCCTGCATGGACCTGGTGAAGCAGCTCTTCCTATCTGAAGACCTCTGTTTTGACCACTAAGAACCAAAATGTCTCACTATACCATCAGCCATTTGTGAGCCAGTGGTTCTCACTGGATCTGCCCACCCCTTTGTCTCTATGCTTCCTTACCATCATTGTTCTGTCTTGTACTTGCACTAGATCTGCAGAGGCCTCTGAGTTCCCATAATGCATCTCTGCAGCAAGGAGTGACCCACGACCTTCCCGGGCACTGCCAGAAGCTGCACTCAAGACACTGAGGCAGCACTCTGTGACCCCAGTCATGAAAATCCTTTCTTTCATTTTTCCTGTCTCTCAAACTTTGTTTCTAGCCCCAAAGCCACCTCCATGCTGTCTTGCTCCTTAATTTTGTGGGTCTCTCTCTTCTTTATTGTATTCAAAACTTCATGAAATCCCCCATTACCAGTGATTAGGGTCTGGGCCTCAGTTAGGTGTTCCTAGATTCTCGGCCTCTTTCTTATTTAAAATACTTTTAAAATGGGGTGGGGGTGCCCACACAGATTTTCAAGGTTGTAAAGAAATTTTGTTCTAAGCAAAGTAATAATATAGATCCAAAATGGGCTGTAAAATATTAGCTCAAACCCAAAGAACTATGAGAGAGGCATGTAAGCTCACAAGGGAATGCCTTTATGGTTCCTTCTAAATGTACCCTGCCAGCTTTGGACAGAGGACTAGGAGGCCACATGAGTGAGGATACTCAGGAACCTGGTTATTGTTCGGAGCTCTCCTTTATGTCCAAAGAAAGGAAGAATTGTTTTCTGGGGTTCATAGTGAGAATATTTTTCTATTTTGATTGATTGTTCCATCACCTTTTTCCTATGGCATGTGTCTCTTCCTAAAATGCATCTGACTTTAATCATATATGTCATAGGCATACTCATAAACATAATCATAGGAATACTCATAAACAGAGGAGTCTCCCTAAAAGTTAACTTTGAAGCTGTGTACAGTTCAGGCCAGATCATTCCTCCTCCTGCCATACACAAATTTGTTGGAAATATGTTTGAATATAAGTTGTCTAAATCTGATGGCTAAGGCAAAGAAAAACTTACTCTATTATTTAGAAAAAAAACAATGTGTGTGCATTCCCATGCAAGTAGGGGTCCTGTGTTTCTATGTACATTTTTTTGGAAGAGAGTATGTGTCCAAACCAGGTAGAGTCCCAGGTTGCTATTCTATCCCTTATGCTTCCCTCCTTTACTCTTATTAGAGTACTTTTATTATTACATGTGCTATATTCATTGACACTAGACCCAAATATCTGACAGAACAACCTGAAGGAAGATTTCTTTTCCTAGTGATTTCAAATGTTTCAATCCATTGTAGCGAAAAAGGCGTATAGAGCAACTGTCACTGAGGTGGACAGCAGGCAGAGCTCCAAGAAAAAGCAAAACAGACCCTTGTAATAAATGGTCTTCAAACACACATCATTAGTGATTGGTTTTATCCACCTAGGCCCCGTCTTCCTCGGTTTACACTTACCCAACAATCTATTAAAAATTTTAATCCATCAGTGGATCAAACTATTCCTTCGATCAAGTCCTCATGATGTACTCACGTCTGGAAGTCCTCTCAGACACAAAGAAGCGTGCTTTCTAGTCTCATGGGTGATTCTCAAACCAATGAGGTTGGAGATCAAGGTTAACATCAGAGTGTGCCAGAGAAGACAAAAGTCTCTGTTGGGAGCTCCCCACACTGAATGACTAAAGACAGACAGACTGACCTATGTCCTGGCAGAATTCAGAGCCCACTGGGTTTACACAGCTGGGAGAGTTGAGCTCCCTCCCATTCCCCTGTGGTGGTAAATGTGTTCAGGTAACACGAAAGCACCTGTATAAGAGTTACATACTTGGACAAGCAGGCCTAAATATCTCATTTGTGTTGAAAACTTTTCCGTTTTATAGCAAGGAATATGAGTCATTAATTATCCAAAAATCCCAGGGCACATTTAGAAACTACCCTAAAGTATTCACTTATGGCCTCGCCCGCCTTTTCTCCAGAGTTCGTTGTGTCTGAGCGAATATTTTACCAAGGCTGTTGTAAAGTCCCAAACTCCATGTGCGCATTTCATTTTGAACTTTAAAAACTACATAGCCTTAAAGAATAGGCTAGAAAACTATATCCAAATGACCATAAGGCTGTTAGAGTGGTATTTATGTTAGAGTGAATTATAAATGGCTTGTTTTCCTAAAGCTTTATTTTCTAAATGTTTGCCTTTACCATTCAACCTAAAATAATAGAAGTTTTTCTCAAAATGCTAAGCAAGAATCAAAAAGCTCCCTAGAAGCCAGAATCACTCCCTCTTGCCTATCCTTTCATTATCTGAAGATAATTCACCTCTTTCTGTGACTTGATGGGGATATCCGGTTGTGGTCTTGTCCACCTGCCATCCATCCATCCACCCATCCCCTTCCTATTCCTGTCATAGGAAAACCTAGTAGAGAAACCACAAGCTGTCTCTGATGAAAAGGGGAGGGGCAGGTAAAGAAAGAAACACTCAGTTGCAGCCGCAGGCACTAATGTGAGAAGCTGGGGAAGGTGTCGTTTTTCACTCAAAGTGACATTTAAGCTGTTTCATAAATATGAAATCAAACTCAGGGTCCAGATGGGCTGCCACCCCCTCCGCCTTTTGCTGGAATGACATGCTATTTACCAGCCTCAGAAAGTTGCGGGGGGGGCGGGGGTTTACAAGTAATGAAACTTTCTGATGATGAATCACTGAGGGAAATTATTGAGGGCTGATGAATGAACTGGGAAGTTTCCCACGCGAGAATCTGGAGTTTCTGCAGGACAGACAGTGGCCAGCAGCACACACTGAAGCCACGATCAGCCCTTGGCAAGAAGTAGGCTAGAGGTATTTCCAGGGGGCTGTACGGAGGACAAAGAATAAGTCATAACTTATCACTGGTCCACATGTCCATGAAAGCATTTCTAAGAGGGCCACTTTACTATAGGTGATCACAGTAGCAGTTGTTCAGTGCCATATGCACATATGAAGAAGAATAGCACATGAAGCTGAATGTAAAAATTGAATTGGGAAGATCTATGTATCTCCCCAGACCTTCAAAACACAGGTATTTACACTAGAGCTCTGAAGCCAACTGCTGCCTAGGCACTATGGTGCAAACCTGTCTTGGTTTCCAGAGACCTGTGGAGCTAGAAGAGGTGAGTGAGACAGGGAATTTGGGCAGTACTATTGTCACTCAGAGGCACTCTGCTACCCCCCTGGGAGGCTGCCTCCACTTGCTCTGTAGCACACAGCATCCAGGTTAGTAAGATAAAGTGGCTCTCCATCACTCTGGCAGTCTCTCTGGAGTACTGTGGCATTGGTCTCTCGTTCCTCCTTGTAACTCAAGAGTTCTCAGCATCCTGGAAAACAAAGATCCAGCCCTGGTCTGCTTTATAACTACAACTGAGAAGAGTCCTGGAAATCATTTTTTAAATCACAATTCAATCACAGAAGTGAGATTGCATGGACGATGTCCATAAGCTTATATTTTCTCCATTTGAGAGACAAAAACCCATGGCTATCTGGGGCATTTCCTTCAATGAAAATGTGATTTGCAGGCACTAGCAAAGGCACCAGCCTTGAACCACACATTCCCTTGAATCAGCCTGGCAGACCTTTTGTAACAGGACAGATTCAGCTCTCTGGCTCCAATTCTTTGAAAGAGCCACCTTTGTATGTACCTGAGGACCCAGAGAAGAAAAGCCTTGTTGTATTTCAATAGAGTCAGGTACATGGCCAGCTACAGCAGCTGTTCTATCTACTTCCAAGCACTCGTTTGCAGATGGAGTTCTCCAGATAAAGCTTTAAGCTTCTCACTATCTTAGAGGAAGCAAACCTCCCTCCCTCGGCTCCTCTCGAGCCAACAACACAGTAACTTTTGCCAAGATTGAACTCATGGTTCCACTCCGTATCAGCTCTGGTGGCCCCCTCCATACCACCACTGGGGGACCTAGTCAAATGCAGAATACACACTGCATTCAAGCTTAAGTTTGCTTGCTACTTTGTCACAGGAGGCCCCCTCCATACCACCACTGGGGGACCTAGTCTAATGCAGAATACACACTGCATTCAAGCTTAAGTTTGCTCGCTACTTTGTCACAGGAGGAAGAATTAAGGTTATCAACATAATGGGAATCTACTCCACCCGAATAAGTGATACAGAGGCAGAGAGGAGGTGCAGAGGTGAGGCAGAGCGACAGGCAGAGCTAGTAGAGTGTATGCTTGTGTTTCCCTTCCTTAGGGTCTTCAGTTGTTATCCAGTTAGTGCATGGCACACATATACCTTTCTGTGATTGCTCTGGTTATGACTTATACACTTTTTAAGTAGTCTTGATAGAAACTTTCCTTACGAGGTAACTAGTTTCTTCCCTTTCCAAGATTATAAATGCTAGGGACACATTGTCTTATCCTGGCACTCAGAAACCTGTGGCAGTAAATGAAGGTGTCACCAAGGCTCCATTGCAAAGGTAAGGTGCACACTGGGTCTGGAGACATGTATCAGTGCTGAAGAGCACTTGTTGATTTTCGAGAGGATGTATGCTCCACTTTTAAGACACGGTGGGCAGCGTGCAACCACCTATAATTCCCGCGCCAGGGATCGGATGCTCTCTTCTAGCGTCTGGGTGTTCCCATACACATATGCCATACACTCGCGGGATATAGTCCTACAGACAGACACACGTGCGCATAAACAAAAAATTAAAAGCAGGAAGACACACACAAATGCATGGCATGCCGAATCAAAATGCCAAACCGGTATAAAGTAAACAATGTACACGTAAGGAGGAGAAGGAGTCGCCTCTCCTACTCAGGATCCTCATCGTTTTATTATGACAGTGGGCCAAATGCTGGCAGTTTCCACACTGGAAGAAATTCAAAGGCTTAACGAAAGGAAGCTCCATCTCACAGGCAAAGATTAATTTAATTCAACTTAATTCAAAAAGGATTTCTTAATTGGATACTATGAGCTTAGCCTTGCACTAGATATTGAGCAAGGTTTTTTAAATGTGTTTTCTTTTTATGTTTAATAGTATATATGTTTGCTGTGAAAAAATTAAATAGCTTAGGCAGTAAATAATTAAGTTCTCAATTAGATCACTACATTAGCTACGTTTCTGTTACTGTGATAAAACACCATGACCAAAAGCTGCCTAGTGGGAGAGTTTATTTTGGCTTCCAGTTCCAGAGGGACGAGAGGCCATGGTGGCAAAACAGGGGCAGGGTGTGACAGCAGCAGGGAGCTTGTACAGGGACAGGAAGCGGACGTCTCTCATCTTAACCTACAAGCATGAAGCAAGGCTTTAAGCTGTCAAAGCCCACCCCACCTCGGTAACATATGTACCCCAGAAATCTTCCTAAAGGGTGCTACCCCCCCCCCCCGGACCAAATATTCAAATGCTGAAACCTGTCAGGGATATTTCTTATTGAAACTACTATCAGCTCAGTACAGGAAAAAAGTTCTGTTCTGTTCTTAGAGAGAGTGAGGTCCATGTCCAAGGTTATATAAATGAAGTGTGGGAGAATGGGTGATTTAATACAAGATTGAGAACGACTCTGGCCCCACCAGACTCTCCCCACAAACAGGAAGACTAGCTGCAGTAGAGGGAGATTTAAAAGTAAGCACTTCCCTAGGAGGGTACCACGAATCCTTAGGGTTACAGGAATGCAAGAAGTTTCAGGCCTCACAGAGGTCTTGTGATACAATTAATTGTATAGCAATAATCTTAATTGGTTAAAAAAAATCTTTATAATGATAAAAAGTTAAAGTTATAATTTCTTACTTTGGTACAAAATTTATTTTAATATTGATTTAAGTTTTTCATTGAAATAAATTACTTATATTGATACAGGCACAATGTAGCAGTGAAACAAACTGTGATGTACTCATGACAGAGAGATACTGAGGCCATCAGCAGCATAAACTAAAGGCAGGAATTCAGACTCTGGGCTGAGCAGTACAGAGTACTGGAATTTAAATGTGACCCCCAAACTCATAGTTTGGAAAGGTAATCCTCAATGCAACAGCACTGGGAGGTAGGCCTTGTTCACCACAGGTATTTAGAAGGTGGGGATTCTACCCTCCTGAATGGATTAGTGATGCTATGTAAAGGTGGGATAAAGGTTAGGCCTGCTTGCTCTTGTCCTGTAACCCTGAGCAAGAAAGTCATTGACAGATGTTAATTTTGTAGCTCTTAGCCACTAGTAGCTCTTTAAATTACTCAGTATCAGCATCAGCATCAGCATCAGTATCAGTGTCAGTATTAGTATCAGATACTTGTTATAGAGTACAAATTACAGGTAAGTCTCAAGATGCTTGGAGACTACAGGTGGAAAAGAGTAACACAAGATTTTCATCATAAGAAGTTGGACAGGGGGTAAAGATGGTGGGGAAAATATCAGGGACATCGTTACTAACACAAGGGGTGAGAGGTAGAAAGTGGGCTGAGCAACAAGTCAGTCTAATTGACAAACTGGGAGATGGCTCAGGAGTTAAGAGTACTGGCTGTTTTTGCAGAGGACCCTGGTTTGTTTCCCACAGTCCACCCTGGACAGCTCACAATAGCCTGTAACAACAGCTCCAGGGAATAAGATGTTCTCTTCTGACCTCCTTTCAACATCACATACATGTGGTGAATATACAGCTAATCATACACACACACACACACACACACACACACACACACACACACACACGCATGCACCTCTACGTGTATGTGTGCTTAGCACATAAAGTATATACTTTAAGAAAGTGATAGTCTATTGATGAAAGAGCACAAGCTTTGTGCTAGGTATGGAAAAAGACAATAGCTAATACAAAGAGTTTTACTTTCAAGAGTTTGACACTGTATGAGTTCTCAGGCTATCCAAATGAATTCAGCTATCATCCTCCAGGATCTATGATGGAGATGAAGAACTCAGAAATGAAGAAGGAATGGCTCCAGCACTGGAGGGGAAAACACTGAAGTTTGCAGGACCAGGGTACAAACAGGATAAAATGTATACATCCCAGGTCATGGCAGGGTGCAATGGGAAAGGGGAAGTCATCCTGACCCACTCTCTTCCCAGCCATCTCTGTAACTGACTGAAAGCTCATAAGTGACAGCCCTGGCCTTGATGATAACAACTCAGCATCCTTTCACATACCAGAACACTGGAATTTAAATTCCCACACAAGTGAGCATTTAATTTCAGTCCCATGGGAATGCACGTGGAGCAAGGGATCATTTTTAAAATTCTGCAGAATAGGCCCTGCTGTGTGAAGCGCCAGCGGACTCAGAGGTGGATGGGCTCCAATGAGTCTCAATGTGACTGGGATAATAGGAAACTCTGAAGGAAAACCTCATACAAATGTTGGGTGGTGAACTAAAGAAAAAAAAAGAAAGAAAGCTTATAAAAAAAAAAAACAGTCAGTCTCGATGAATACGAGAAGATTAAGAAAATGAACAGATGAGGTTCAGAGTAAGAGGTTCTCTAGGATCCTGGGAACTTTGAATATTTTGAACCCAGTTCCCCTCCTCCCTAGCCCTCCATCCAAATGTTCTGTTGCTAAGACAACAGGATGCTAGCAGGCATATGCATGTGTCTGCTCCCTGCATGCTGTTGCCTAGCAACAGGACTCAGCAGAGCCTGGGCTCTCACTCTTTATACACCTACCCTGCTCTATCTATTGCCTTGACTTGCTGGTTGCTTCCCCTCCCCCAAGGCAAAGAAACCAGAATCAGGAGAGTGCAAGAGGCTCAAGATCTGATCTTGTCAACAGCCTATTGTCAACACCCTGAAAAACCTCAAGCCTTGCTTCTCCTGGCTTAACCTCTACACTATGAAGCTCTGACATGTAAGCTGTCAATCACAGTTGATGGGACTGAAAGGATGGCTAGGCATGCACAGTGTCTGATATTCTGTCACCCACCGCGTCCTAATCTATGAAAAGCAAAGGAATGTGCTAAAAAGGAAACCACTAAGCCCAGTGGAGGTCAATTAACAGAAGCATTATACATTGGGAACAAGACAACAGAAGACAGAATAGAACAGGAAGAGGAGAAAAGAAAAGTTCAGAAGCAAAGGCAAGGAGGGGGCAGGACTTTTAATTCATAATACATAACATCCCTGACAGTATGATAATGTATACAAAGGGAGGAAATTGTAACATTGTATGGAGGAGAACCAGATCACTAATAACAGCAAACTTTATTGAGCTTCTTAATCCTAGTCATTACATTAAGTGTTTTATGTGGATGATTTCCAACTTCACTATAACCATGTCAGATAGATCTTAGGAAAATAATTTAATAGGTAAGACTCAGCAGAGCCTGGGATCTCACTCTTTACACACCTACCCTGTTTCATCTATTGCCTTGACTTGCTGGTTGCTTCCCCTCCCCCAAGGCAAAGAAACCAGAAGCAGGAGAACGGGTATGTGGCTTGACCTGGATGCATAGCTATAAAACATGTGAAGGCTCGAAAACAAAATTCTGTTCAAACTATAGTTAGTCTCAGCCACAGTTCCACATGATTTCCCAATGTGTAGCATGATAGTCATCTGGTAAAGAAACATATACAAAGCATGTGAATTCACACAAATCTGTTAAATGGGGGACCTTTTGAAGGAGCTATAAGTATACCTTATATAACATTAAAGGAATGGCTTTTTCTTCAAAGCTTTAGTGCAGTAATTTATGAAAAGAGAATCAGCCTGCCAAGTGGGAAGGGGAGAGTTGATTCTTTAACAAAGTGCTCAATGAAAGGCCCGTCAGGTCCCTTTGAAGGAGCTAGAGAAAGAAACTCTGGGGTTACCGCCTTTAGAAGGAAAGTTGGAATTTTGGAAATATCCATTGCATTGTAGGAAGCTGTGTGGGGTGACAGGTATATACAGGAAAGGAATTGCTCAAAAAAAGGCCAAGTGTAAGCAGGAAGGGAAGGTACTCAGAAGCCTTGGTGACTATGAATGCTGAGCTCCTTCCAAGTGGCCCAGCATAAACCTGGGCCACAGACCGGTAATCAGCATTTTCAGCAGGACTGCATACACACAGATTCCATAATTGTGACTTCCCCCTCCTCAGTTCCTGCTCTGCTGAGAGAGCTAGCTCACTTAGGGTGGAGTTTCCTGAGATTAAGGAAGCCCTTTTGTCCTGCCTCTTCTGAAGTTCCTGCTAGGAGCCACGCCCTGATTAGCTGCTTCACCTGTCTTCCAGACAGAACAACAAGATGCTAATTAAGCCACAAGATTTTGGCTTACTGGGCAATGGGTTCCCTGCCTATATATTCTCAGATTCTGAAATACACATTGGACCTTGATCGGAACATTTTGACTTGGTCTGGTTATTTCTCTCACAGTCTGATTCCCCTACTTTCCCCAGGCCCCTGCCTCTCTTTCAGGAATCCGGTTTGCATAGCTGCTGGTGGCTACACATAATCTTTCTTGTCATATTTCCTTCCAAATACCTGGGGCAGCCTGGCCCTGGGGATCAGAGAGATAGGCCTTTATTTGCCTAACCCATGGCAACCAGTAACCTTATTAAAGTAAACGTATTTATTAGAGTAAGGATGTTCTCTACCATTCTCTACATATTAATAGGAACTAGGCAGATCCTATCTGGCTAATAGTGTCAAACCCTGGAGCCAAAGCAAAGAACAAAAACAAATAGAAAGGGGGAAGGGCAACAAAAGGGTGTAGAGGTCAACAGTTAAATACCTATATCAAAATGTAAAGTATCTTCATCATCATCTTCATCATCATCATAATTACATATAGTATCTATTTTGCAGAAGTAGACTGGCTTAAGGATCAGGGTCAAATAATTTCCCTCTGGAGTGGATGAACCAAACTAGGAACATAAAAATAGGCCTTCCAGCTTTTCTTCCTAGAACTATGTAGTACAGCTGCATGTTCTAGAATTCTAAAAATAATGTATAAAATAATACCTGTGATGTGCAATACTCCTTTGTGTAAAAGGAACGATATTGTCTTCCAACGTCCATTTGTTTGTGCTACCCACAGAGCACCCTCAGAGTAAAGTCTGACTAATACAATTAGAGGGCTGGGAATGGGGGTCTGCTGGTAGTGTGCTTGTCTAGCATG
>JADRCD010219291.1:0-21662 GCA_019843815.1 Montemys delectorum
TAAACAGAAGAACAAGAAGAGGAAAATGATGCAATTATATTGTGGTCTCAAAAAAATCAAAATTTAAAAAGATGTTTTATGTAAGAACAAAGAGTGATGTCTGTTGTTATTTAAAGTATTTTCCCTTAAAGTTTTGTGTAATAAATCTCATATCATTTCATTACTGTAGTTACCCAATGCATGCTAAATTTAAAGTTCTGTCAGCTGAGAGATCCTTCACAAGCTATGTAAGGTATATAGTCCAAACTTTCACATTCCCTTATAAATCATACTGGGCTTTATTGTAAAATTGAGGCATGACGATGAACCCTGAAGTTCTGACATTTCAAAATATGCAGCAATCTTGGATCATAAGGTGGTTTATTTTGAATATAAATAAGGGATAAAACTCATTTTTTAGAATTTTAGAATCGAAGTAGCTCAAATTAAACCTAAGACTCTCTCCAAAACTTTGGGCAACAATAGGGTGTCATTGGCATAGTGGGGTCCATTTGGATCCTTTCCAAAGAAGCCTACTATAGGATACAGTTTTGAAGCATTTTCAGGAAGTGCATATAAAGATCATGTTAAAGCTGGTTTCCCCAATGGAAGCATTTCCATGTAAAATGCCTAGTATAACACATCAACTAGTGTAAAGGGGATAAACTCATCCATGTTTCAATCCACTCTCACATCTAATTTAGAAGTGACACATTACATATCATTTAAAAATTATTTTGTATCCTCTATTCTGTACCTAGACAGAGAAATCCATCCTAAGAAATCATAAAATAGTCCACAAATCACAAACCCAGTGAATAAGGTTTTGTTGTTGTTGTTGTTGTTGTTGTTTGTTTGTTTGGGGTTTTTGTTTGTTCGTTTCTGATTTGGTTTGTTTTGATGCTGCTTGTTTGGTTGGTTGATTTTTTGAGGGGGTAGGGGTGGGGAACTGCCTGTCAGATTGCTTCATACAAGCACTGTCTCTTATTGGCATGTGATATGCTGGTAGGAACAATGATATGGAAATGAATTTTGGGCTATTTCCATTATATAGTCTCTTCTTTTTAAAGGCAAAGCCTCACATTGGAGCCCAGTCTGGCCACTAACTTGGGTGCCACTATGTCAATCATGTTGGTCTGTTGCAGTCCGTCACTCTCTGCTCTCTGCTGCCTGGGTGTCGAGATCACAGATCTGTATGACCAAACTAGTTCAATCCCTATTTTCTCAAATTACATAATGAAATTCAGAACTGGTGTGCATTTGATGCCAGAATTACAACACAAAGGGAAGCAGAGGAAAGTAGGAAGTTGAGTCATAGGATGAAAACTCTGACTTCACTTGAGACCAACTTTCATCATTAACTCTTTCATCATCCTGGCTAGCATCATAAGGGTGAATGAAATAAGATCGCAGATAATAGAAACCCCTGTGTAGGGAAAGTTCAGAATAATATTCTGAAATTCCAGGCTTGGTAAAGTTACTTCACGTTACTGTAAGCTTTGTTTTTCTGTAACTCAAGTGTCATCTTACTTCTCTTCCTTTAGCCCTACATCATCAGACACAAAGTTGAGACCTTGTGGGAAACACGTATGGTGTACACAGGGATTATCCACACTCTTGAGTGAGGATAAGCAATTCAGAGGCAAGTCTTTTACTGAATGTGGATACCTTCCTCTCGATGTACAGCTTATGCCGGAAAGTTAAAGCTGAGAAACTAATTCCTAAAAGATGTAAATAACAGAGACAATTATTTCAAAAATATACTGAATTTTTATAATTTAGCTAGGTCACACATGGTTCTTTTTACAAGCTCCACAGCTGGGATAGTACTCATTATCCCAAGCTTATGTGTGCTCACATTTTTGGACATTTCTGAGTTGATTAAAAGAACTAATCTTGACAGAGTTCTTGATTCAAATCTTCTTTTGTCTTTGCAAGTACTCCCCATTCTTTCTGCTTAATAACACAGATTCATTTCAGGCAAATCATGACCAAGACATAGTAAATACATCATTAAGTAGGTAACCTGAGCTGAAAATTGGCTATATTTTAAAAATGCTGATGTATGGAGTTTAAAGGTCTGGCCTTACCTAACAGATGGCAGAAGAAAATTAAAGAAAACGGTCACAGCAGATCCCTTCCTCCACACTTCACTGCTTTGTTAAATAAGAATATGTCTATTTAATTAATATTGATTCAACACTGACTGTCCTTGAGACATATTATCCTTTGACACATTTTTACCTTCAAAACTGCCAAAATTGCAAAATACATAATAACAAAACTCAAATCCATTTTTAAACTTGAGGTTATTGTGGTTGTTGTCACCACTTCCCAGCTACTTCAGCCAAGAGCTACTTGTCTCAGCAGGTAGCTCTGTCTTTATTTGTGACCTCCAGTGATTGGTTTATTTTGTCAGAGATTTCTTAGAACATGGCCCAGGTCACCCAAGTGTGCAACTTGAAAAGGTGATACAAGATTAGGACTATTTGCCTTATGATCCTTACATTTTTAAGAACATGACAACCCCACTTTGAGAGAAATATTAGCTAATTTCTCTTTTCAAAATTGTAGCCCCAAGAAGACATTTGTCTATCAGAAAAAGAGGAAGATTTTGATATACATGACATTTATTTTCTAGTAAACAACAATCCTTTTTTATCCAAGGTAAGTGTGTTTTAATTAGAAAATTATTGTTATTTGGCTCTAATTCTTTTTTCTCCAAATTCTAGAAAAGCCCTAAGGGTAGGTCTTCATACTAAGACCACAGAGACATTTTCATCCTCATAAGTGCCCAGTAAGTACATCATAAATCCATGCTCCCTCTTCAGCTTAATATGGAGCCAAGTTCTATGTGCACAATCTTACACATATTCTATATGCAATTCACTGGGATATATGCATATGTTCACAATATAGCTGTAATCCCATTCTACTTAAGGAATCCAGTGGAAACTGTCATCTGATGTGGGCCAGGCCACTGTACGCTTTCAAACTTTCATTTTCCATTAGGTGGAAAAAAAAAAAAAAAAAAAAAAAAAACCAACAACAATACAAAGGACAGAGAGTTCACTGAACTCCCTAAAAGAACACTATTCAGGGGAGACATGAGCACATATTTCTGTCCTGAGCACCGTAGAAGTCATTTGCCCCTGGAAGTTCTCTGCCCAGATCTGTGGCAAAACATTTACAGTGTATTTTCAGAATGCTGTGACCACAGGCTCTTTTCCAGGGTCAATACACTGGAAGTATAAAATCTCACCAACATACCCTTTAAATTTTCTCTACATTTTCCTTGGTAAAAATGGAGTAGATTTGTAGGTAACAAAACAGCGCACAAACTAAAACAAAATTCTGAAACTAAATATACTATTTTATCTGTTCTAAAGGAAGGTGTAGGGTTGTTCAGAGCTGGGAGGATAATTTGGTATGTTTGGGCAGGGAAAGAATCAAGACAAAAACAGTTAAGAAAAAAGAATAATTTTCACTTTGTGTAGCATTCAGGGCCTATCAAAACTGGAAAACGAGTGGGGAACATGACTTCTAAGATAAAGTACTGATCTTGTCAGTGTGAAGAACAGAATTTGGATCCCCTGAATCTGGCTTTAAAAGCTAGGAAGTAGATAGAGGATATCAAGAATACTTGACTCAACGAATCAACTAAGGAGGGCTCACAGAGACTGAATCAGAAAGCACAAAGTCTGCATGGGCCTACACGATGTACTCTGCATATATGTTATGGCTGTTAGCTTGGTGTCCTTGTGAGACATCTAACAGTGGGAATGAGTGTATCTCAGACTCTTGTTTGCTTTTGAGACTCTTTTTCCTCCTATTGGGTTACCTTGCACAGCCTCAATATGAGATCTTTTACCTCGTCTTATTCTATCTTGTTTTGTCCTGTTTGGCTGCCATCTCTTGGATACCTGTTTTTTTGTTGTTGTTTTGTTGGTTTTCTGTTTTGTTTTTTTTTTTCTGAGAAGAAAATGGAATAAGAGTGGATTAGAGTGGAGATGGGAGGTGGTAGGAAGGTAGGAGGAGTGAAGAAAGAGGAAATTGGTTGAGATGTATTGCATGAGAGAAAAAATCTATTTTCAATAACACATATACAAGTTTATATGCATATGCATATACATATATATGTGTGTATATATATATGTGTATATATATATATGTACATACAAATGACTTGGAGACACCCACCTGTAACACAGCAGACAGCAAACAAGAACACAGGAAGTAGAGAGGAGAAACGCCTAAATCAAGCTCCTTAGCCAGTTAACAAGCTCTGGGGTCAGTGAGAAATCCTTACTCAAAATATATGATGGAGACTGATCAAGGAAAAAAAACTTGATATCAACTTCAACCTTCCATAGGCATGCTCATATATGTGTACATGTACCCACACATACAAGTATTCCCTACCTGCAACCATACATTTACCACAAATGCACACACACACACACACACACACACACACACACACACACACACACGAATAAGAAGGGCCACTCTGAGCCACTTTTGCCAGAAGCAAAAGCAAAGAGGAAAACCTCCTTAAATATCACTGTCACAAAAACAAGAATGAATGAACAAGTTCCCAGAAACTCTTATTTTTCTATTTTTGCTAATATAGTTTTACTTATTGCTTACTTTGTCCACTACAAGGCATGTTCATTTCTTTAAGCCATCCATCTGAAGTGGCACCAGTTTTAACACCCAGGAATGCAGATCACTTCCTCTCTCCTTGAAGGAAGGATTTGAAGTTACCACACGTTAAGGGTAGAACAATGGGTTATATGTCCCTCTGTCTGAATTATCCCAGGGAATGTGCTTCCCAATACAGTCTCAGTACTGCTCTCTCTCCCTGGCACTGTGTTCTACAAGCAAAGATAGCTGCATTTCAGAAGATGTTCCCACATACTCAAAAATTTCAGGGAAGTTCTTAACATTGTCTCTCACACCTGTGCATATCAGCTTAATCAAATAGGATCGATTTTGATGACTTCTTTTGTGGACACCTTCTCGAAGTCCCTTGAAGTGACACCTTATCACACATACAGAGACTTTGAATTCTCAAAATATATTTAAGAGGAAACACCATGCTTTACAGAAAATGGTAGACATGATAATTTACAACTGTCATTTATCATTTTTAGTAAATTAAATCAAAATATTCATTCTCATCACATTGCAGTTATGAACGTGCCCTCTAAAGTTTAAGGTACTGATGGTTGAACCGCCAGACTGTGACACTATTAGAAAATGCTGGAACTGTTAGGAGGGGAATCCCACTGGAAGAAAGATCATTAGGACTTTGTCCTAGAAGAGGACATATGGGCTCTTGCTACTCCTCCCTCATTTCCTTTTATTTCAGTCCACCATTAGGTAAACAAGCCTATCCTGACACAGCTTATATTATAATTACTGTTTTACCACAGGCCAAGTGGTGTCCGCTTGGGCAAGTGACTATGACCTCAGGACTCCCAAACAGTGAGGCAAATTGAGGTACAAGTTGTCAACATATTTGTCACATAATGTAAAATAAACTAATTCACATCATTTCTATAAGTATAGTGTGTTGTTCTTATACAAATTATGCAAAATATCCACTTGTGCTTCTGATAGTTTGCTTAATATTTTAATTTTATAAGAAGAAAACTGCATACCTTTGATGTCTCTCAAATGAATTATATTTTCTATTCTTTTAAAAACTGTGAGTGAGAGAGAAAGAACAAGAAATAAAGAGTGTGTGTGAGAGAGAAGATATGTGCCTGTGTACATTTTCATATGTGTGTGCATAGTTGTGCATGTGTTAAGGCACAAATATGGAACTCAGAAGAGAACCATCTCTGTCAGTCTTTAAGTCTTTCCTTGGTTGAGACAGGATCTCATTTGCAGTTGCTTAAAGAAGTCTGGCTAGCCTGAGAACTTCCAAAGTTTTCTTCTTTCTGCCCTTCATCTTGCCATAGAAGTTCTGGGTTAACATGTCCAACTTTTTACATTGGCTTTACGGATCCTAATTCAGGTCCTTCTGCATTCATGGCCAGCACTTTATCCACTAAGCCATCTCCCCAGCCTGAGTAAGGAATTTTAATTGCATAGCTTTGTTGCCCACCATTTCTGGGAGGGAACTATTTAAATGGTGGGAAAACTTCCACCTGCATAGAAAATCCAGAGTTATTATCAAACTCTATTGATTCTTCCTAAAAGGTGAATATTGGTAAAATTTTAAACAGGAGCATGATTGCATCTAAAGTTCAGATATCAGAGTAGACAGTAATATTTGTTGGACTGGAGAGTGTGAATGCAAATGTTTAAACCCTTGATGGAACTCTACCTTCCTTTCATAGTCAATCTTTTCTACCCTGCTGTTGAGTACACAGAAATAATAATTAAAAGAAGGCTAATAGTGCATCTATTCCTACTCTGTGAAAATACATGTACTAAAGAATAAACCAAGACCTTGAAAGTATTGTGGCCTCTAGCTCAGTATTCCAATGCTAGAACTCAGGTTTCACCATCTATTTGCCTAGTAACAGTGTCTTCAACTTTAACACGTTCGACATACCATTTGTATATATGACCAGACACACACCCATGAACAATACTCACAAGTGCTCAAGCACTTCTAGAACTTTTCATTAGCCATTCTTGTGTTCTAATTGATTTATAGGCCTCAGTTCCTTTGTTTCTTCCCAACAGCTGTAATTACACCACTATTGATTCCCTGAAACCCGCCAGCTTACTACTTCCAGGGAAAGCATGTAATCTTGCCCAGATGTGATAGTCACCACTACCCCTAATTTTCTGTCACATCCTATAATTAATGTCACATTTCATACTGTTCCAATGAAAACATTTGCTCCTAGGCAGTAATAGTAAAGATCTTGATGAAGGAATCCTAAAAGATAACTCAAGAGGTAAAAGGTCACTAAAGGGCCAGAAAAACAGAACATCCACCAGACCAACATAGTAAAAAGAAAAGTGGGAAAGATGGTTATGAACCAAAGATTCTCATAACTATTCACTTATTCAACAAGGCATTCTGAGCATCTACCATGCCCTACACATTAGAGAAGTTACAACATTTTATCTTCTAAATGCAAACTCTTAGAACCAAAAGGGGAAATTTGTTGTGTGTTTCCACTATACTGAGCTGAGTAGCATAATCAACCTTGCTCAACTTTGTAAGGATATCACTGTTGATATAACTGAAAGTCACTAATTACACAACAGACTATCTAATAAAAATACATGCCTATATACGATAATATACATAATAAACACTCACATTTCAACTTATTAATGGATATTTGTGAAAAATATTACTATAAATAGAGATGTTGGAATGACAGGAAACATACACACATATATATGTGTGTGATCTATTAAATATGTTAAAAGAAAATATATAAATAGAAAAATGTCTATATATAAACATAAATATATATGTATATGTATATACACACACACAGAGACAGAGAGAGGGGGGCCCTAACTGTCATATATTTTTGTATTTATGTGTCGGTTTCTTTTTATATATTAAAGGCAGGTTTATTAGAAATCTGTTTTCAGGTGGGCAAGTTCACTGACCTCAAGGACCAAGACCAGGGATGTCTCCATGAGGAAAATGGAGGGTGGGGTAGAGGAGGGAGAAAGAAAGAGAGAAAGGAAGTCATACATCCAGAGAGAGAAGAAAAGAGGGGAAAAAAGACCAGAATGTCTGGATTATAATAGGGAGGAGCCTAGTATAATAGGGGGATGGGCAGCACAACTCCTGAGCTGGAAAGTTCAGTGTTGGGGGCAGGGTACCCAGGTGGGGACTGAGGGATGTTGAGAGAAGCAGGAGGCCAAATCTGCTTTGTTATGTAAAATATGCATCTCATTCCTTGTCCTGGGGTCTAAAACCAAACAACCCAGCCTTTTGTTGATTATGTTAATAAGTGGGGCTCTAGTCAATAGTCCATGACTACTTCCTGCTGATATTGGCGTGCAGTTTTGGAGTGTGGGCAAAAAGCTGAAATTTCTGCCAAGTCTTGCAAGAGCTGGTTGTTTTTCTGCTCTCCAGGATGTGAGACAATCTTGGAGTAGCAGCTTGTAGGCTCATTTGAAGCAGTTTGTGAGGCTGGACCAGAGCACCTGTCATCAACTGTGTTGGAGCTTCCCCAGATGTAGGTTCTCTGGATGTTAGGGACAGAAGATAGAACTTGAAGGAGAAAAACATTTTGGGGTATACAGTTGGTCTTGGAGGTCAGAAGAGGGGTAGGGGTTTCCAGGACCAGGGAAAGGGAAATAAATAGATCCAATGCTCCAGAATGGACAGGTGGGGAAGGAAATAGGCTGTTAATTGACAGTACTTATCTTGAGTCCACTTGACCTATGAGAGGCAGCTTCAAATGGATTCCCTGAATCTTACAAGAATCTTTTAAAGTCTATAAAACTATAAATCCTTCATAACTTGCATTTACCAGCCTCAAAACACCTTTCTAGACCTTCAAACAGTTTGATAGAAGCTTTTATATCCTCGGATTTTATATAAACTTTTCCTATCCAATAATTTACCATGAGACACAGGTGGTTGATCACCAGGTGCAAACCCCTCTGAGACCTGTGAAGGATAAATTTAAATTTCAGTTAAAAATGACAGAGTCACTCATTACCTAGACAGTCACTCCACTAGGTTCCTATGATGTTGGTGGATTCACTGTGGACACGGGTCTAGGTCTCAGGGCAGGATCAATCAGACAGCCAATCTGAGAGGCCTTCCTTTGGAGGAGTAACTTGGGAGGCTGGCTTTGCTTTCGTTTAAACAATGGGAGGCATATCCAGTGTCCCTGTTTGTCCTATTCAGGCTTGGCCTCAGCAGCAGGCAAGGCAATGGAGCAGTCTTTCTCAGTGGTTATTGTACCACAATCCAGGTGGAATCCTTTCTTGTTGTGTCTGTATCTTCTTGGAGACCTTATGGGTCTCACTGCAAGGATTGGAGTCTCTGTCTATCATTTTAAGCATTTTAAGTTTAAGATTTTAAATGTCATATAAAATAGGTCTCTGACAGGTTTGAGCCCAATACTTACTAAACATATCTAGGTTAGATGATGTATGTTTGTTTGGAGTTATCGTCTCTAAACTGTACATCTTAGCAAACACAAGCCGAGGTTAAATAAAACTTAAGACTTAACTGCATCAGTTCTCCTTAAATATAATTCTGAACATATTAAAGACTATGCCCGTAGCAGCCTTATTTGTGATAGCTAGAAGCTGGAAAAATCCCAGATGTCCCACAACAGAAGAATGGATACAGAAAATGTGGTTCATTTACACAATGGAATACTACTAAGCTATTAAGAAAGAGGACATCCTAAGTTTTGCAGGCAAATGGATGGAACTAGAAAATATCATCCTGAGTGAGATAACTCAGACCCAAAAGACATGCACGGTATGTACTCACTAATAAGTGGATGTTAGTCAAAAAAAAAAAAAAAGTACAGAATACCCAAGATTCAGTCCACATAACTCAAAAATGTCAACAAGCTAAAGTGCCCGAGTGAGGATGCCTCAGTCCCACTTGGGAGGGAGAAGAAAGCAATCATAAATGGGGAGGGAGGGAGGGAGGAGCCTGGGAGGGAAAGTGGACTGGGAGGAGCAGTGGGGGAGAGAGGTGATCTCTTATTGATCTGTTATTGGGTGAGGGAAAAGGACAGAAGCCCTGAAGGCCAGAAGAAAGAATAGAAACAGGCAACCTCAAGAGATAGGAGGTTGGAGGGGACCCCCAAGAATGCACTAGAGACCTGGGAGATGAGAAACTCTCAGGACTCAAAGGAAAGGACATTAGATGAAATGCCTGACAGGAGGGAGAGGGAACTTATAGAGCCCACCTCCAGCAGGAAGACAGATCATCAAGTGAGGGGGGTTGCAAACCACAGTCACAACTCTGACTCATAATTATTTCTGTCTGAAAGAATTACAGGGATGAAAATGGAGAGGAGCCTGAGGAAAAGAAGATCCAATGACAGGCCCAAAGTGGGATCCAGCTCAAGGGGAGGTCCCAAGGTTGGACAATATTACTGAGGCTATGGAGTGCTTACAAATAGGGATCTATCATGACTGCGCTCCACAAGACCCAACAAGCAGCTGAAAGAGTAAGATTCAGATATTTGCACCCAATCAATGGATGGAAGCAGCTGACCCCTGTTGCTGAAATAGGGAAGGCTGAAAGAAGCTGAGGAGATGAGCAATCTTGTAGAAGGACCAGCAGTCTCAGTTAACCTGGACCCCTGAGATCTCTCAAATACTGGACCACCAAACAGGCAGCATAGACCAGCTGATATGAGACCCCCAACACACATAGAGTAGAGGACTCCCGGGTCTGTGTTCATTCAGTGATGATGCACCTAACCCTCAAAAGACTAGAGTCCCCAGGGAGTTTAGAGGTCAGATGGGATGGGGGTGGGGACATCTATGTGGAAACAGGGGTGTGGGGAGGAGGTATGGGATGTGGAACAGTCAGAGGGTGGAAGGATAGGGGTTGGGGGTTAATAAAATATGGTGGGTAAAAAAATAAATACTTTTAAGAAAAGAATATGATCATTTAGAAGATTACTGGGTATCAACTTATATTTTTTAGTTATAGTAGCTTTTGTGAGACTAGAACCAAAACTGTCATCTCAATTTAAAAGTATCTTTTGAAGCCCTGCTGCTCTGCTCATGCTATGTACTGTTGCCCTTGAGAGAGATGGTAGTGAAGCCATAATGTGACCCTCTTTATCCCAAAGTCAAGATGGCACTCAGTCAAGTGCTATTTACTCAGTGCATACTTTCTTCCTCTTGGTGCATTCTAAAAGAGATTTAAATGAGCAGGCTGGTAGTTCACCATCACCTTTTGACAGCACAGCTGCTGGTGCTGCTGCAGCCACTATAGCAGGAGCCCCACAGGTGGACAGGTAAGAAATGGGCATGGAAGGTGGGGGAGGGAGGGGCAAAGTGGCACCTGTGAGGAAGAGAGAAGGGGACACAGTTGCATAGAGAGAAAAGAAGAGAGATATGTATTTTTTATATGTAAAGATACATGATAAAATGTAGATAAACAGATACATAGATGACAGATATAGATAGATATATAGATAGATGATAGATGAATGACAGATGACAGAGAAAGAATTAAGATGCAATGAAGCAATTCTTAGAAAGAAGAACTGTCATGTGTAAACCTTCATCTCTCCATTGCAGAAAGACCATCTGTACATTTCCACCCACCCAGGAACAAAGCACAAGGGTCCCCTAGTCACTCACAGCACCTAGCTCTGAGGGACATAAGTTTAGTATTTTGTTACTTGATATCAGAACATCAGGAAGCGATGACTGATGTACAGATCTCAGAAAATGGCTCCGCCAATCAACAGAATTTTGGGGTTGGGGAACCATTCCTTCCATTTCTCTTTTTCTACAATCTCTGTGGAAAACCAGACCTATCCATAGGATTTCAATTTCTCGTATGCATGTGCTTTTACTGATAAATTTTTCCCTTTCTATATTAACTTTTCAGTTGGCTATTTGTTTGATGCATCTTACTGTAAGCATGAAAGCTCCAGGAGCACCAACTAAAATGAGCACAATGCTTTCTTAGTGAGCTCTGCACAGATTGCCCTATGTCTCAAAGGCTCCGTTAGTTATCTTTCAAGGTTAAGCATGCATGCTACCATCTTCATGCCGCATTTACAGATAGTCATAAATATGTGAAGCAGTTTAGTCTGACCACCCAGTATCCATGTTAAATCCATGTTTTCCTTGGTCATTAGCTAGAATTCCTTTTTTAGTTATATGTATATTTGTCTTCCTCTGTGTACACAGAACAATACATCTTTCACAGACCCTCTAAAAAACAGGAAAGTTGAGAAGTTTCCAGAGAAAACTTGTCAAATGTTCCTCTTCCCCAAAATTCTACTTTAATTTTTCTCAGTATTTTGATGTGGGTTTATTTTGAGAGATAGGCACAGAGAGGTGCATCTGTCAAGACCTCAAGATATTCTTATTGAAAATACTATTGTTTAGCTAAATTGCCATGATGCCATAAATTTGTGTCTATACCCATAAGCAAATGCTACTCCCCAACTTTAGTTAAAGAAGACTGTGTTTGCAAAGAAAATGTGGAAATGCTGTGATTCAAAGATGCTGGTGGTGCTAAGAATAATTAATGGCTGAATGCTAAACAGCACATCTATACCACTCGCTCGACAGCTCAGAGAACATTGCAAAAGTGGAAACAGAAATAATGTAAGAGTCATGAGGCAAGGAGAAAGGCTGTGGGATGCTTTTTATTCTGGACATAGCATACCAAGAACAGTTTTGACCTCAAAGCATCTATGGATGTTTGCAACAGATATAATTGATTGAAATACACTGTATGCATGTATGAAATTTTAAAGAATAAATAATATATTTCAAAGACTTGAAGGTATCCCTGTTGAACCTGAAGAGATGGCTACATGGTTAAGGCAACTTACTGCTATTGCAGAAAATGATGAGCTAGAGCCCTGTACCCGCATGACTATTCATAACCATGTATAATTCCAGTCCTGGGGGATACAACACCTTTCCCTGGTCATCTTGCTCAGCATGACTGGGCAGGAAATTCTTTAAGCAGCACACTGTCACTGACTAACTGCAACTTTTTCAGATTAGTAAAATGGATCAATTTATGATTCAATTTAGATACTATATTAATATGACTACCATCTTTTCATGATATGGTAGTACGCACACACACACATACATACACACACACAAACACACACACAAACACACACACACACACACACACACACACACACACACTCACACCATACCACACCACCCTTCTTTCTTAGACAAGGTTTTCTGAGGAATTTCTTACAAATGAAACTCCCAGTTGTAATGGTATTATATGCTTGGCCCAGGGAGTGGCACTATTAAGAGGTGTGGCCCTGTTGGAGTAGGTGTGGTCTTGTTTGAATAGGTGTGTCACTCTGGATGTGGACTTTAAGACCCTTCCTGGCCTGGAAGCCAGTCTTCTCCTAGGGGCTTTCAGAAGAAGATGTAGAACTCTCAGCTTCTCCTGCACCTTGCTTGCCTGGATATTGACATGCTCCGATCTTGATGATAAAGGACTAAACCTCTGAACCTGTAATCCAGCACCAATTAAATGTTGTCTTTATTAAGAGTTGCCTAAGAGTACACATGGTGGGACTCATGGCTCCAGCAGCATGTGTATAGCAGAGGATGGCCTAGTCGGCCATCCATGGGAGGAGAGGCCCTTTGTCCTGTGAAGGTTCCATGCCCCAGTGTAGGGGAATACCAGGGCCAATAAGTGGGAGAGGGTGAGGTGGTGAGCAGGGGGAGGGGGAAGAAATAGAGTTTTTTTCTTTTTTTTTCTTTTGTTTTCTGGAGGGGAAACAGGGAAAGGAGATATCATTTGACATGTAAATAAAGAAACTATCTAAGAAAAAAAAGAAGAAATGAGTTGCCTTAGCCATAGTGTCTGTTCACAGTAGCAAAACCTTAAGTAAGACACCAGTCTATATATTCAAAATCTTTAAGGTCTTATGTGTTCCCCCAACTAAGATGATATTAGGAGGTTCTGATGAAAGTGGTCTCTGGACTACATTTTATAAAATAGTGGATTATAGTTCCTAAAGCATTTGGCTCCATAATGCCCTCTTTAACTGAGATCATTTCTTTTACAACCATGTCTTTGGTGGTTATGTAGGCAGAAATATCACTGAGCTAAATTAAAGATAATAGAGAAACTTCCATTCTTTTCTAAGCTTTCAGCAATTGAATATCTTCTGCAAGGAAGCGTTATCCATCCTGCGAAGATTCAGATTTTTGTTAACAAGCTGACCCTCCTGAGATTAAGCAAATCCCCAGGGTTACCTTGACCCTTCTGCTACTGGGGCATTGAAGTAAATTGCTGTCTAGAGTCCTAGAACATGGATAAAAAATACATTAATGTTACAACTTAAAAAGAGACATTTGCATTAAACGTTCTATCTAGATGTAATCACACAAAGAATATTAATCATTGTGGGGAGCTCTTTCAAAAAGCTTTTGAATTTAAAGACTACACTCAAACATTTAAAATAAAGAAGATATGCCCATGCTGGCATCTATGAGATGAGTGTTGTTGCACATAAATTACACACAAATAAAATCACATACATATATATAAAACCAAAACATTAATAAGACATAATGATGTTAGAAAATAAACAGCTCTGGAATATAAGACAGTTCATCAGCAGAAAAACTGTCAAATTCTATCGTGTCTACATTCCTAAACACAAAGCCTGTATATGTGCAGTCAATGTGTGAAAAAAAGCTTTTATCCTGTCTCCTAAGGGGAGCTGACAGTACCTGACTAATACAGAAGTAGAGGCTCACAGCCATCCATTGAACTGAGTACAGGGTCCCCAATGAAGGAGCTAGAGAAAGGACCAAAGGAGCTGAAGGGTTTGCAGCCCCTTAGGACGAACAACAATATGAACTAACTAGTACCCTCAGAGCTCCCAGGGACTCAACCACCAACCAAGGAGTACACATGGTGGGACTGATTGCTCTAGCAGCATATGTATAGTAGAGGATTGCAAAGTCGATCATCAATGGGAGGAGAGGCCCTTGGCCATGTGAAGGTTTTGTGCCCCAGTGTAGGGGAATGCCAGGGCCAGTAAGCAGGAGAGGGTGGGGTGGCAGGCATGGGGAGGGGGGAGGGAACAGGAGTTTGTTCTTGTTGTTGTTGGGTTTTTTTTTTTTTTTTGGTTTTCTTTTTTTGGGGGGAAACTGAGAAAGGAGAAATCATATGACATGTAAATAAAGAAAATATCTAATTAAAAATATAAATAATGCTAAATTCTCTCACTTTGCTACACACACACAAAAAAAGAAAAGGAAATAAATCCCAATTTTAATAATAGTAAAACATTGTGCCTAAATAAGCTAGGATTAAAATACTGCTAATAATAACCAAATGTAAAACTCAGGATTTGAAGTTGACCTGTTCATTTGTGAGGAAATTTTTAATAACATATTTTCATTCACTAAACATGACATTGCTGTAATGTCTTTAGGCCATGGAGGTACTAAATGAACAATTTTTTAATAGCTTGGAATTATTTCTGTGCTTTGACACAGAAAATATTCAAAAAAATCATTTTGAACAAGTATGTTTACTATATGTATGTGTGTATATCAAAAGTAGTCCAAATATCCTACTAAGTAGGTAGAATTTTAGTGTACAGAGAGGCATGGAAAAGCATTTATCCAATATTATTTTATATGTTTAACTGAGAAGATAGTGTATGAAGACTGTGCATGTTAAAATAACTTTGCACATCAAATACAAAAATTCATATTTAAATATATATGAGTGAAAGTCTACAACATTTGATCTGTTCTCTAATTTTTCCAAACAAAAACTCATTAATATAGTTTTTGCTCAAATAACTATATGTTATTAATATATTAAGTACAAAATATGTGTTTGATCCTTTTTTATACATGTATATAAAGTTCTTCTATCATATTTAAGTCCCTACCACCTTTCCTTGTTTCCTTTTATCTTCATAGTGATCAAATGTCACCTAACAATTTGTTTTTCTACTTTTATGTATTTTTTTTTTAATTTATATACTAAGAGACCTTGGACGCAAGCTCCGCAGCCAGTCCCACAACAACCAGAGGAAGCTCCACTCCCAGGTGCTCTAACACACCGAGGATCAGAGGTGAGGGGGAACTAACATCTGTCCCAACACTGGGAGTAACTGGGACCAGCAGGACCAGGCACACAGGAACTCCGCCAGCTCAGTGACTCAGGATCCTTCCATCTGTCAGGGCTGGTGTCCAGAGTAGACCTTGGGCACAAGCTCCGCAGCCAGTCCCACAACACCCAGAGGAAGCTCCACTCCCAAGTGATCTAACAAGCCCAGGATCACAGGATCCCAGAATCACAGGATCACAGACACAGCTTGACTCTGAGGAGTTCTGACACAACCAGGATCACGGGAAGGACAGGCTCCAGTCAGATTTAGCAAGGGCAGGTAGCACTAGAGATATCCAGATGGCAGGGGGCAAGCATAAGAAAATAAACAACACAAACCAAGATCACTTGGCATCATCAGAAGCTAATTCTCCCACCATAGCAAGTCCTGGACACACCATTACACCAGAAAAGCAAGATTCAGATATAAAATCACTTCTCATGGTGATGATACAGTACTTTAAGAAAGACATAAATAACTCCCTCAAAGAAATACAAGAGAACACAGGTAAACAGCTAGAAGCCCTTAAAGAGGAAACACAAAAATCCCTTAAAGATCTTCAGGAAAACACAATCAAACAGGTGAAGGAAATGAGCAAAACCATCCAGAATCTAAAAATGGAAATAGAAACGATAAAGAAAACAGAAAGAGAAACAACCCTGGAGATACAAAACCTAGGAAAGAAATCAGGAATCATAGATGCAAACATCACCAACAGAATAGAAGAGATAGAAGAGAGAATCTCAGGGGTAGAAGACACCATAGAAAACATTGACACAACAGTTAAAGAAAATGCAAAAAGCAAAAGGCTCCTAACCAAAAACATCCAGAATATCCAGAACTCAATGAGAAGAGCAAACCTAAAGATAATAGGTATAGAAGAGAGTGAAGTTTCCCAATGTAATGGGCCAGCAAATATCTTCAACAAAATTATAGAAGAAAACTTCCCTAACCTAAAGAAAGAGATGCCCGTGAACATACAAGAAGCCTACAGAACCCCAAGTAGACTGAACCAGAAAAGAAATTCCTCCCGACACATAATAATAAAAACACCAAATGCACTAAACAAAGAAAGAATTTTAAAAGCAGTAAGGGAAAAAGGTCAAGTAACATATAAAGGCAGGCCTATCAGAATTACACCAGACTTCTCACCAGAGCCTATGAAAGCTAGAAGATCCTGGGCAGATGTCATACAGACCCTACAAGAACACAAATGCCAGCCCAGGCTACTAGATCCAGCAAAACTCTCAATTACCATAGATGGAGAAAACAAGATATTCCATGACAAAACAAAATTTACACAATATCTTTCCATAAATCCAGCCCTACAAAGAATAATAGATAGAAAACATCAACATAAGGAGCAAAACTATACCCCAGAAGAAACAAGAAAGTAATCTTTCAACAAATCCACACAAACCTAATTCCACCTCTTACAACAAAAACAAAAGGAAGTGACGATTACTTTCTCTTAATATCTTAATATGAAAATTAATATTACCAACATATCCTAATCGATTGAAATCCAATAATATTAGGAATTAGAGATTTGTTGATTGTCATCCAATGGTCTCTCTAATTTGGTAATTGGAGAAATAGGTCCAACATTGTACAATCTATATATACTTTCAGCTTGTTTGTGACAATGTCTTGCTGTGTACAGCATAAGGGTCTTGAAATCTTGCTTCTCCTATCTCAGCCTATTAGTAGTATTGTTTATTTCATGTCTTTACATTATACTATGGTTTTCAGAACAGCTTATATATTTCAAAAGTATTTATATCCCCTAAAGAAACATAGATGATTAGCTAGGGAGGTGGCTTATAAGAGAACAACGAAGAGTGAGACTGAATGCTTCGCCTGATGTTTGTAACTCTTGTTATCAAATTTGAAGAAGAGGACTTTATAAGTTACTCTTTTTTTGAGATGAATGCTTTTCCAAATTATCACAGCTAATGAACCAAATTCTTACCCTCACCCAATGTCCATGCCACCCTCCAAGCAGAACCATTGTTCACTGAAACAGTTGGTGAATGACTTTATGTATAGATCATCTTAATACACACACCATTTCTTAAATGAATGTAACCTGTTCTCTGTGGGCTGAGAATAAAGTCACTCACTCAAATCAAATTGCTTTGACCATAGCAGGAAGTCTGTATCTAAAAATCGAGCCTACAATTCATTTCTTGGTGCAGTAGAACTATCAACTCTCAGCTTAGCTACAATGGAAGTAAAATCCTTTGGTGATGTGAGGGTCATTGAAGTATAGCCTTATTACAATGAAATCCAATGTCTAAAAATTGTTCTTATTTTGGGCTTGTACCACAGTAAGAGTCAAGATTTTAAACTCCACTAAATACAAAACAAACAAAAAGACTTTATATATTTATGTTCATTTAGGAAAATACCAGTAGTGATGTATTATTTTGAAGTATACAGTTAATATGTTTGGAGTTATTTAAAATTTATATTGAGAAAAATGTATTTTCACTATTGCTGTAGACGAGTGTCTACGTAAGACTGTTAAATTGATTGTTGTTTTATATCAAACAACTTTTATAATACTTGTTATAATATTTTATAAATTTTAAGGAATATGACAAAAAAGATATTGTAGGTATTGAAGGGGGGTCTCTGGGAGGAGTGGGGTACAAAAGGGAAACAAGAATGTGATTTAATTCTATTTACTTAAAATATGTTTTTAAATGTTAAAAAATTCAGATAGATTGAAATCATGTAACTTTTCTCATCATAATGCAATAAAAGTTAAAAAAAATTTATATACTAAGTGTTGTTCCCCCTCAAGGAGAACAGTCCCTCCCCCATCTACTTCCTCTCTGAAAGGGTGGGTCCTCCCATGGTCTCCCCTCCCTGGCATATCAAAGCTCGGCCAGATGAGGTACATCCTCTCTCACGGAGGCCAGACAAGACAGTCATGGTGATTGAGCTGTATGTCCACTACATATGTGCTGTGGTAATTGCTCCAGCCTGCATATGTTCCCAGGTTGGTGGTTCAGACTCTGAGAGCTCCCAGGGATCAAGGTTAGTTGACTCTGCTGGTTGTTCTGTGGTGTTCCCATCCTCTTCAAGGCCTTCAGTTGTTCCTCCAACTCTTCAATAAGAGTGCTAGCATACCTCTGTCTAATGTTTGGCTGTGGGTCTCTGCGTGTGTTTCAGTTTGCTGCTGAGTAAAGCTTTTCAAGAGGGCAGTTATGCTAGACTCCTGTCTGCAAGCATAACCGAGTATCATTAATAATAACAGAGATTGGTTCTTGCCCACTTGATGGGTTTCAAGTTGGGCCAGTTATTGGTTCGCCATTCCTTCATGTTCTGTTCCATCTTTGTTCCTGCATTTCTTTTAGATGGGACAAATTTTGGGTGAGAAATTTTGTGGGTAGTTTGGTGTATTTATTCCTTCATTGGATGTCCTTTCTGGTTATAGGAGGTGGTCTCCTTAGGTTCCATGTCAACACTATTAGAGATCTCAGCTAAGGTAATACACACATTGACTTCTGGAAGCTTTCCCTATCCTAGGTCTCTAGGACTTCCTAGAGATCCCCACCAGTAGCTGCAGGTTTTCATTCATTTTCTTGGCCCTCTTTCCTGTCTCTCCAGACAACTGATCCTATCCCTCATTCTCCTTTCCCTGCTCTCTCCCTCCTAGTTCTCTCCTTCCTATGACTATTTTGTTTCCTCTTCTAAGTGTGATTCAAGCATCCTGGCATGTACATTACTTCATGTTTAACTTCTTTGGTTCTATGAGGTAAATCCTGGGTACTCCATACTTTACAGCTAATATTCATTATCAGTGAATATATGCCATGAATGTCCTTTTAGGTCTGGGTTACTTTACTCAAGATGATATTTTCTAGATTCACCTCTTTGCCTGGAAAATTCATAATGTCCTTGGTTTTAATAGTGGAATACCATTCCATTGTGTAAATGAACCATATTTTCTGTATTCATTCTTTGATTGAGAAACATCTGGGTTACTTTCAGTTTCTGGCAATTATGAATGAAGAATTAAACTGCTATGAATATAGTGGAGCACATGTCCTTGTGGTATGGTGGATCATCTCTGTTATATGACCAAGAACAGTATAGCTGGGTGCTTAGTGTAAATATTTTCAATTTTCTGAGAAACCACCAGATTGATTTCTAAAGTAATCTTCGAAGTTTTTAAACCCACTAGCAATGGACAAGTCTTCTCCTTCCCCCACATCCTTGCCAGCATGTCCTGTAAGTTGATTTTTTGATGTTACAAAAAGATTTTTTAAAAAAAAATCCTCAACAGAAAATCATTCTAATTGATGTGAGGTGGAATCTCAGGGTCATTTTGATTTGCATTCCTTGATGACTAAGTATGTTGAGCATTTCTTCAAGCGCTTCTCTGCTTTTCAAGGTTCTTCTGTTGATAATTCTGTTTAGCTCTGTGTTGGCCCAGTTTTAATTGGGATATTTGGTTTGTTGGAATCTAACTGCTTGAGTTCTTTATATATTTTGATATTAGCCCTCTGTCAGTTGTAGAGATAGTGAAGACCTTTACCCAAACTGTAGGCTGATGTCTTGTCTTCATTGGCAGTGTCCTTTGCCTTTAGAAGGATTAAAATTTCATGAGATCCTAGTTATTAATTGTTGATTTTAGAGCCTGAGCCATTGGTGTTCTGTTCAAGAAATTGTCCCCTACACCAATGCGTTCAAAGCTATTTCCTACTTTCTCTTCTATTAGACTTAGTGTATTCAGCTTTATGTTGAAGTCCTTGACTTACCTGGACTTGAGTTTCATGAAGGGTGATGAGTATGAATCAAATTGCATTCCTCTACATTTTGATTATAGTTAGACCAGCACCATTTGTTGAAGATGCTTTCTTTTATCTATTGTATGGTTTTGGCTTCTTTGTAAAAAATCAAGTGTCCAAAGTTGTATGGGTTTATTTCTCAGTCTTCAATTCTATTCTATTAATCACCCTATCTGTTTGTGTAAATGCCCTTGCTGATTTTATTAGTATTGCTCTATAGTACAGCTTAAGATCAGAGATGGTGATTCCTCCTGAGAATCTTTTATTGTTCAGGATTGTTTTGGCTATCCTGTTTTGTTTTCCATATGAAATTGAGAATTGCTCTTTCAAGGTCTGTAAATATTTGTGATGGAATTTTGATGGGGATTACATTGATTCTGTAGATTGCTGTTGGTGAGATGTCCATTTTCACTATGTTAATTTTACAAATCCATAAGCATCTTTCCATTTTCTGATATTTTCTTCAAATTCTTTCTTCGCAGACTTGAAGATCTTATACTGATATTTAAGTTGCTTGGTAAGAGTTACACCAAGATATTTTTTATTATTTATGGCAATTGTAAAGGGTGTTGTTCTCTAATTTTGTTATCTGCCCATTTTTCATTTGTATGAAGGAGGGCTTTTGATTGGTTTGAGCTAATTCTATATCAAGCCACATTGTTGATTTTGTTTATTAGCTGGAGGAGTTCTCAGGTAGAATTTTGAGGATCTCTTATGCATATTATTATATCATATGTTAATAGTGACACCTTGACTTCTTCTTTTCTAATTTTTATCTCCTTTATCTCCCTTTATTGTCTTATTGCTCTATCTAGAACATCAAGTACTACATTGCATAGATAGAGAGTTGGCAGCCTTGTCCTGTCCCTGACTTTGCTGGGAGTGCTTCAAATTTCTCTCCATTTAATTATTACTTGCTTTGGGTTTAGTTTTATCTTATTTTTTGGTTCTTTTTAAAGAAGGTTCTATATTAAATGTTACATAAGATATATTTGTAACTAATAATCAAATACATTATGGTGCTTTCAATACAGATATGCATTTTGTGATGCTCACATCAAATGAATATAAATCCGTCTCCCAAACATTTTTT
>JADRCD010219293.1:0-30097 GCA_019843815.1 Montemys delectorum
GAGAGGAGGAAGAAAAAAGTAGAGAGGGGAAGCTGCCATGAGGGGAGATGAACAGTGAGCACGTGGCCAGGAGAAACAGCAAGTATCTGGGGTACACCACCAGAAGGTAGCCAGGCCAGCAGTTAGAAGAGTAGATTAGGAGTGACCCCCAGAAATTGTCAAAGCCAAATAAAATAGCCCTAGCCCAAGTCTCATTTATTTATAAGCTAGCTGGGGATAATTTTAAAGTGGTTGTACTACATCCCCTCTCTTGGGATTTTTTTTTCTTTTAAGATTTATTTTACTTTTGGGTTTATGATCTCTTGCTTATATGTATATCTGTATGTTTACCACATGTGTACCTGGTAACTCCAGAGGTTACACCAAGCTTGTTAGATCCCCTGGAACTGGAGTTTCAGATGATCGTGAGCCATCATGTGGGTGCTGGGAACCAAACCAAGGTTTTCTACAAGAGCAACAAGTGCTCTTAACAGGCCGCCTCCCCAACCCCAGAAGTTTCATTGTTTCAGATTTGTTTTATTTAAGACAGGGTCGCAGTATGTAGCCCTGATTGGCCTGGAACTCTCCGTGGAAACCAGACTGGCCTCAAACTCACGGAGCTCCACCAGCTCCTGCCTTCCAGGCACTGGGACTAAAAGTATTTGTCACCGTGCTCGGTCCTATGGTGTTTCCCTTCTCTCTACTCACCAACACATCTTCAAGCTTAGAGCTATGAAGCCTCCTCGGGGTCATCCCATCAGTAAAAACTGCCTCCCAGAGCCCAGATAGGTCATTGTCTATTGTCTGTTGTTGTTTATCTGGCCTGTTGCATGGCAACCTCCAGAAGAGCAAACACTGCTTGATTACGATCGCTAATCTCTAACTCGGTTAACATATAATAGTTGCTCAATAAACGTTTGCTCATCACAGAAAATGGTGGCGCTCTCCCAATCATAAGAAAAAGAAGTTACGAATAAAGATAAGTTCATCCCTGCGCTAATCCTGGTTTCAGGATGACTGGGTGGAATTATCAAACCGGTGTTCCGGTTAACATTGAGCAATGCGCAGGCAGGAGTGAGAACACACACTGTACCTCTCTAATCACTCTTATCTGATTAGATTCTTCAGCTGCCACAACAGCCAGTTAGCCTGGGCAACAGTGAGCAATGTTTTCAGTAATGCGTTTGAGGCGTCTGACACACAGGTGTAGTTATTAGAAGTTAGCTAGTAGCCAGACACACCTGGGCCTCTAGTCTTAAATGTCTTTCTGAGCTACACGCTTAGTGTCTTCACACATGGCCCACAGCATGAACCTGGTGAGAACTGTGAAACAAATAGCCATGCCTTTTGAAATTCTTACCTTTAATTTGTTTCCTCACCTGTGTATTGTGGGCATGGAGACCTGTGTGTGCATAGGATGGCCAGAGGTCAACTTTCAAGGGTTGTTCAACCCCTTCCACCATGTGGGCCCTGAGTATCAGGTTTTCAGGCTTGGTGACAAGTGCTTTTATCTACGATGTCATCTTGCCAGCCCGTAAGAAGACATTTATATATTCTGTATATTAAATCTTGCCCCCTCTTGTTGCTCTTCTGTGCCTTGAGACACCATGCTGAGGTCATGCTGTGTGAATCCTGCTATAAGATGAGATATCCCTTCACAGATACACCATCTCAACCAAGTCTCCACAGCCAGCCAGCAATCAGGGCCCAGGGACAGGAGTGAGGCCATGAGCTAAACAGAGATGTGCCTCTCCAGCCTGGATCAGAACTGTTCATGACGATGCTTGTTACTTGAAGCCACTGAGCCACAGGCTGGTTTGTTACGCAGTGAGACCTAACTGGTATTCCCCCAACCCCCATCCCCTGCAGGAAACCTAGTCAAGCCTGACTCTAGGATCCTAGTCCTCAAGTCCTTGTAGTTGCTGTCATTCGCCCCTCTTCAAAGGCCAGGTTTAGACATGCAAAATTTAAGGATATTACTTTGTATTTTAGATCTGATCAAGCATCACTTTGAATTTCTCAAGGGCAAAGATGTCTACAAGAGTTCCTGGAAAGTAGCTGTGTAGACAAAGACTGACAAGCTGATTAGAACTGCAGGAATGCAGCAGGGTTGGAATGTTACAGATCCCGGGGCCAATCAACCTTATCTCCGCCTAGACTGAGCAGTTTGTATAGTCATTCCTTACCTACCTCTGTGTCAGAGCTAACATCCTGTGGCCGATGGATTAAAAGAAAAACCTTTGGAGTCTTTTAACTTGGCAGACCCCTAGCTTCCACTGGCTCAAAAGCTAAGAATGTCATCAGATGGTATCTAGGATTATAGGAGAGCTTTCCCCCATCTTGCAGTAAGTAGCTTTCGGGTGTTCCCACCAAAGTACTTTTAAATTGTCTAGATTTATGACTTTCTTTGTTCTGCTACTGTAAAACATCATGAAGCTACCTCCAAGTTGAGAACATAGAACCTGGGGTAGCCTATCTCCATGTTTCCTGGGTCTTGGTCACTCAAATTTAGCTCCAGAATAAACTCTTACTCGCTGTGAGGTGAAAGCTGTGTTTTGTTTTTGTTTGTTTGTGTGTGTGTGTGTGTGTGTGTGTGTGTGTGTGTGTGTGTTGTCCAGCGTCATGACTTAATTTTTCTAGCTAGCCAAGTACATTGCTTTATTTTTAGATTTATGCTCTGAGAGAGTTATTTTCTAAAAAGGACTAAAATTTAGTGTTTCTTACAAAAATGGAAGGGAAACCTACACTGTGGTCTATGAACCTCTTCTCAAAAAGAGTATAGGGCAAGGGTATTTCTAGTCAGAAGGTTTTAGACAAACGAACTTTCCTACGAGAGGGAGCGCAGCAAGACCGGAATGTAGCTCGATCGGTAGAGCGCTTGCCTAACGTGCTTGAAGCCCTCAGTCCAGCCAGCACCCCTTAAACTGGGCATGCTGGCTCATGCCAATAATCCCAAGGCAGGGATACATGTTGGCTAGTGCAGGAGTAAATAAGGCAAACCGAAGCAGAGGGGAGGGAAGGAAGAAGAGGGGAGGGGAGGGGAGGGAATGAGATGGGAGGAGGGAGGGAGAGAGAGCGAGCAGAGGGACTGTACTTTAAGCTTTGGTCCCCAAGCCCAGAGTCTTGCAGTTATCCCTACTGCTGGGCTTGAACATCAGCCACCCAGAGGTTCATGCGAGGCCCCCTGCAGTTGTGCAATGTGTAACGCCTGCACTGTGGGTGTGACCAGTGCTTGGCACATTGTAGGCAGTTAATAATGAATGTGTGTATGTGTCTGAACCAGCAGAGTTCTAACTGGAAACAACATAAAGCAAATTAGTCTATCTCCACTGAGTGGGCTCCCAGAGCACAGACCACCTTGCTTTTAATGAGACAAAATGAGAAAAATACCTCAAGTCGATTGTATAGATAGATGAACAACCAGCTCAGAGAGATTCTCACCACATTTTGCAAGCTAAAAAGCAATACAAATAAATAAATAAATAAATACTCATTTTGGTTACTGGTGACATCTAGTGGCATGTAAAGCTGTGGGATTTTCTTGCTGTAAATGGTTTTGGGTTACATGTTAAGCACAGGTGTGTTTTGTGTCAGTGGTGGGTGCTGCTCCCATAACAGGCTTGGTAGTTGAGGCCAGAGACTGTTTAGGCTTAGGTAGATCGGTGCCCCAGCAGGAACCTTTCAGAAGAACCCAGCTTAATACTACAGGTGGAAGACCCCCCCTTGTCAGTGATATCGGAATCACTCAAAATAGATGCTCTTGGTTGTCTACACCCTTCAACATTGTCTCACCACACACACACACACACACACACACACACACTCCTTTCCTTTTCCACTCTTCTTGTCCTACTCCTCTGCTAGTGTTCATGATGCCTCCTCAGAAAAGGCAAGCACACAGCTCCGCTACCCAGCATGGGCACCACTATCCCACAGCTACATAAAAATTAGAAATGATTTAAACAGATAAGATGCAAAATCCAGTCCCTCTGTCGCATTAGGCAGATCTCAGGTACATGTGCAATAGCGGCATACCCATTGGGGTGCGGATAGGACCGTCATGTCTGGCATGTCCTCACTGTACCAACTCCTCTTGGGAAGCACCCTCTCCTGAGCGCTTCCTCCACAACTCTTGCCCTCAGGTGGCCACCCTTGAGTCTGCCTGACCCCTCCACGCTTTCCCTCCCTGCCTGCTCCCTCTAGTGTATTGGATAGTTTTCTCCTTGCTGTATATTATTATGTAAACCCATGAAGGTGACCTTGCCACATCGAGCACACACTATATAATCATATTGGACAGTTTATCCAGGACAGTGATTCACAGCATCTTGTTTTCCATGCATAAGAACGCATCAAAATATTTTTAAACTCAACACATCAACACAGCATTTAAAACAATTATACCACAGACATTTTTCTTTTTTAATCCATAGGTTTCTGCCCTTTTACCTTGTCTTGCACTAAAGTAACCTTAAAAATAAAACAATACCCCTTTTTGTTTAAAAAGGTCTGAAACTATGTATTTCATACACAGAATAGCTTTGAAGTGATACACAGGAAACCCATAATAGATTAGAGTTTAACTAGAATAGATAGTCATTTGGGTTTTTTGTTGAGCAACTTTTAATAATATTTGAGTTTGTACTGGATGTAACTTCATTTTTTAAAAAAAATTATTTATCTATCATGTATACAGTGTTCTGTCTGCATGCGTGCATGGCAGAAGAGGGCATTGGATCTCGTTATAGATGGTGGTGTGAGCCATGTGGGTGCTGGGAATTGAACTTAGGATCTCCATAAGAGCAGTCTGTGCTCTCAACCTCTTAGCCATCTCTCCAGACCAAATGTGTGTAACTTCTTAAATTAAAATAAATTATAAATTAATTTCAAATTTAAGAGGAATACATGAAAATTAAACTCACAACTCTAAAAAGATCAAACAAAAAAATTCTAGGACGTTGAACTCTCAGGAAAAAAAAGGTGTCTTTTTTTGCATTTGTTTTTCGTGTGTTTGTTTGTTTTGAAATCTCTCTCACTTATATTGCCCAGTCTGGCATCCAGCTCTGGTACTCAATGAAATATCCCACTTCAACTCCAAGCAACTGGAAGTGAAGAGGAGCTTGCCTGTTGTGAGAGGCGATGTGTCTTAAGATATACAAGGATGTGTGGCACCATATAAACTTGCCCTGTGTATCTGATGATTTACCAAGGATGAAAAAACTGGAATAGTCCCACCTGACTGTTCATTGAAAGTTGTATTAGGAAGACAGCCTTTTTGTGAGCCCCTCAGAGATGGCTCTCACTTCTGACAGGACCTTAGAAGACAACAAGAGCTCAGTAGATCTTCCCTTTGAAGGGCACACAAAGCACCTCTCTTTGGACAAGGACTTAAGGAACAAAACTTTTCCTAAGTGCTCCAGTTATGCTTCAAGAATCTTCAGGGATCTGGGCATCAGTGGCACACATCTTTGATCACAGCACTAGAGAGGCAGAAGTAGGAGGCTCTCTGAGGTCAAGGTCAGTCTGGTTTACAGAGCAAGTTCTAGGACAACCAGAGCTGCACAGAAAAACCCCGTCTCGGAGGGAAAAGGAAAGGAAAGGAAAGAAGGAGAAGAAAGAAGAGAAAGAAAAATAAATTCAGAGATGACAAGAGAGCAAACTGGAACCTTTCGGAGTTCATATTAGTTCAAAGGCGCTTAAACTTTTGATTTATATGTTCCTCGAAGTATTTAAGAAGGGTTTGGGGCCGGGATAGAATCATCACATAAGGGAAGTACTAGTTGCTGCTGGGTTGATGAAAAGAGAAACTGAGTCAGGGAACAATAAATTTCATGTGGTCTAGCACTTCCTGACAGTGTTGCTGACTTCTCGTAAGGCTGCATGACATAAAAACCATATAATCATATGTCCAGACTGAACTGTAGCATCTCTGTGTGGATTCATCTAAATAAAGTGCTGCCTGGACCATGCAGGCCGTTGGCTTGTGGTTCTTCCCACTGTGGACTTCAATGGTGCCAGTCTGGCCTTGGGCGGAATCCTGCTCCTCCTCAAAGAACAAAGGTTTACTTACACTCAGTCTCCTTGGACTACATAGGAGTCAGCTCCTAATGAAAGACTCTCTGGAGCTCTATGTTGGGAAGGCAAACAGTAGTTCATTCCTTGGCAAGGCACCAGTCATTGTCCTTGATCCCAAAAGAGGCTGACTCTGGATGATGGAACAGTCAGTACTGTTAGTACCGTAAGGATTCTTAAAATATGTGTAGCCCACACCTATGTACAGAGACATAAACTGTCAGAGCCTTCATCAGGCTCACCATAGTAGATGCTTCCACTGGGAGACGGGATGCACATTCTCCTAGCCTCAGAAGAATATGAAGACCTCATAGTGTTTCCTTATCAATTTGGTGATGGTTTTGCCAAGACTGTTCTGTGTGTGGCTTTAAATTGTAGCTGCTAGTTGCAGGTGGCTACTGAGCTCTTGAAATAGGGCTAATTCAAATTAAGCTGTGCTGTAACTGTAAAATATGCATCTAATTTTGAATACATCACATGAAAATGTAGACTAACACATAATAACATTTATCCCAGTTATAGATTGAACATACAAGTATATATGAATAACAGTATAGACACACTTTGTTAAGAGAAATGTATTATTAAAATTAATTTATCTAGAGTTGGGCATAATGACACACACCAGCACTCTGGAGGCTGAGGCAGGAAGGTCTCAAGTTTGAGGCCAGTCTGGGCTGTAAAGTGAATCCTGTCTCAACAAACAAATTCCCTTTTGTCTGTCTGTCTCTCTATCTTTTTTTTTTTTTTGACTTGAGTGAGTAAATTATTCTCAGCCCACAGAGAACAGGTTACATTCATTGAAGAAATGGTGTGTGTATTAAGATTGTCTATCCATAAAGTCATTCACCAACTGTTTCAATGAACAATGGTTCTGCTTGAAGGGTGGCACAGACATTAGGTGTGGGTAAGAATCTGGCTGATTGGCTGTGATAATTCGGAAAAGCATTCATCTCAGAGAAAGAGTGACTTATAAAGTTCTCTTCTTCAAACTTGATACAATAGTTACAAACGTCAAGCAAAGCATTCAGTCTCACTCTTTGTTGTTCTCTTACAAGCCACCTCCCAAGTTAATTGTCTTCACTTCTTTTGGCTGTATAAATACTTTTGAAATATGTAAGCTGTCTGAAAACCATAGTATAGTGTAAAAACATGAAATAAACAATACTACTAATAGAGAGGCTGAGATAGGAGAAGCATGATTTCAAGACCATTATGTTGTACACAGCAAGACACTGTCATGTACAAACAAGCTGAAAGTGTATATGGATTGTACAATATTGGACCTATTTCTCCAATTATCAAATTAGAGAGACCATTGTATGACAATCAACAAATTTCTAATTCTTCACATTTTTGGATTTTAATCAATTAGGATATGTTGGTAATATTAATTTTCATATTAAGAAATTGTTACTTCCTGTTGCTTTTGTTGTAAGAGGTGGAATTAGGTTTGTGTGGGTTTGTTGAAAGATTACTTTCTTACTTCTTCTAGGGTGTAGTTTTGCTCCTTATGTTGGTATTTTCCATCTATTATCCTTTGTAGGGCTGGATTTGTGGAATGATATTGTGTAAATTTCATTTTGTCATGGAATATCTTGTTTTGTCCATCTATGGTAATTGAGAGTTTTGCTGGGTATAGTAGCCTGGACTGGCATTTGTGTTCTCTTAGGATCTATATGACATCTGCCCAGGATCTTCTAGCTTTCATAGTCTCTGGTGAGAAGTCTGCTGTAATTCTGATAGGGCTGCCTTTATATGTTACTTGACCTTTTTCCTTTACTGTTTTTAAAATTCTTTCTTTGTGCCGGCGGCCGTGGCACACGCCTTTAATCCCAGCACTTGGGAGGCAGAGGCAGGTGGATTTCTGAGTTTGAGGCCAGCCTGGTCTACAGAGTGAGTTCCAGGACAGCCAGGGCTATACAGAGAAACCTTGTCTCGAAAAAAAAAATCTTTCTTTGTTTAGTGCATTTGGTGTTTTTATTATTATATGATGGGAGGAATTTCTTTTCTGGTCCAGTCTACTTGGAGTTCTGTAGGCTTCTTGTATGTTCATGGTCATCTCTTTCTTTAAGTTAGGGAAGTTTTCTTCTATAATTTTGTTGAAGATATTTTCTGGCCCATTACCTTGGGAGTCTTCACTCTCTTCTATACCTATTATCCTTAGGTTTGGTCTTCTCATTGCATCCTGGATCTCCTGGATGTTCTGGGTTAGGAGCTTTTTGCTTTTTGCATTTTCTTTGACTGTTGTGTCAATGTTTTCTATGGTGTCTTCTGCCCCTGAGATTCTCTCTTCTATCTCTTGTATTCTGTTGGTGATGCTTGCATCTATGACTCCTGATTTCTTTCCTAGGTTTTCTATCTCCAGAGTTATCTATCTTTCTGATTTCTTTATTGTTTCTATTTCCATTTTTAGATTCTGGATGGTTTTGCTCATTTCCTTCACCTGTTTGATTGTGTTTTTCTGTAGTTCCTTAAGGGATTTTTGTGTTTCCTCTTGAAGGGCTTCTAGCTGTTTACCTTTGTTCTCTTGTATTTCTTTGAGGGTGCTATTTTTGTCTTTCTTAAAGTCCTGTATTATCATCATGAGAAGTGATTTTAGATCTGAATCTTGCTTTACCAATGTGTTGGTGTGTCCAGGACTTGCTACGCTGGGAGAATTGGGTTCTGATGATAGCAAGTACCTTGGTTTGTGTTGCTTATATTCTTATGCTTGTCCTGCGCCATCTGGTTATCTCTAGTGCTACCTGCCCTTGCTAAGTCTGCCTGGAGACTTTCCTTCCTGTGATCCTGGTTGTGTCAGAACTCCTCAGAGTCAAGCTGTCTCTGTGATCCTGTGATTCTGGGATCCTGTGATCCTGAGTTTGTTAGAGCGCCTGGGAGTAGAGCTTCCTCTGGGTGTTTTAGGCTGCGGAGTTTGCGGCCAAGGTCTGCTCAGGGCACCAGCCTGCTCAGACAGACCAGAAGGAACCCGAGCCACTCTACTGGCGGAGTTCCTGTGTGCCTGGGTCCTGCTAGTCCCAGTTACTCCCGGTTTTGGGACAGATGTTGTGTCCTCCTCACCTCTGATCCTGAGCGTGTTAGAGCACCTGGGAGTGGAGCTTCCTCTGGATGCTGTCTCTCTCTCTTTTTTTAATGTGACTAGTACACCATTTGAGATGATCCATATTGAATGGCAAGAGTAGTAGATCCTGCTTTCAGATTTGAAGTCTGCAACATTAATGAGACTGATGCTATGCCTACTGTGCTAAAGAGGCTCCTGGAAACATTAACAAAGCCAAGTCACAGGTGCACATTAAGTGTTAAGGTACCAGCAGAGCAGGTGAGTTCGTTCTGCCCTGGGTAAAGACACAATGGTATACAATGGCTTTGCTGTCCTTTCATCACCCTGACATAGCCATGGCTGGCCTTGGACTCACTGTATAGCCAAGGATGACCTGACCTCTGATCCTCCTCCCTTTGACTCCTGAATGCCACCATAGTCAAATTTACACTTGCCTAGGGATAGAACCCAGGGCTCCATTCATGCTAGGCAAGCACTCTACCAGCAAGACTTCACTCCCAACCTAGTGTTTCCCTCTTCAGAGAGTTGAGTTTATTGATCTCCCACCTCTGGTACAATGAGTAAACCTCAAAGATCTGATATTAAATAAAGAAAGCAAATCATCGACACAGGCAGTGATCCTTCATATCACTGTAACACTGCACTGCCACACCAGTGCTTGGGAATGAGGACTGGTTTCTTGGGACAGTGGTTCCCTCGGGGGAGGGATGGAAGAGCATGTGAGGTGGCCGGGAGAGGGGTACCCACAGTCCTCTTTTGGCTAGGAAGGGTATGCTGCTATTTAATATTCATTTGCTCTTTTGTGTACCCTTGATATGTTTCATAATAAAAGTGGTTTAGATGCATTGTGTCATACGCTGATTAGGAACCAAAAGAGGCCACATACATTTTTGGTGTTGGAATTTTACTTGCAATTTCCTAGACTGTGCCCTATTTATTTCTTATAAAAGTGGGGTTGGAAACAAAGAAAGGAAAAAAGTGCCATTAAGCTCTAAGAAACTTTTTTTTCTTTTAAATGTTCATATCTGGACACACGCACACACACACACGCGCGCGCACACACACACACACACACACACACACACACAGTTACTCATAGTTCCACCTTGTTTCATTTATCTATTCTACAAAACAAGCCCCTTGTCACACTCAGCATCTTACAGCACACTGATCTGTCATTTCTCCTAAGACAGTGGGTACCTGAATGACTGTCCTGTTGGTCTCGTGTGAATCCATCCTCCGAGGCTCTCCTCTGTGCTAAGCATCTGCTGGACCAACTTGATTCCTGTCTCAGCCTTCCCCCCTTGGGCATCCTTCTATTTAGTCTGCAGACAGCATTCCATCTGAATAAAGACAGGGGCAGCTGTCTCATAGGGTCCAGCCCCTAAACTCCCCAGAGCTCGGTTCAGCCATATATTATCATGGGTCAAGGCAAGCCAACTCTAACATAGATTCAAAGGGCAGGAAAGTAGATTACACCTTTTGGTAAAATGATCCGTTAAAAACAAACAAACAAACAAATATAAAACACCCATGGTCATACATAACACATATATATTAAAAGTCATTTAATGTCTTAAAATATGTACAGTACATAACAAACTGACACTCTCAAGCTCTACAACTTCCCACAAATAGTTGAAAAAAGTACCAGGAAGACAAAATGGCTCAATGTGTAAAAGCATCTGCATCTAGGCCTAAGGATTAGAGTTCGAGGCCAGGACCCACAAGGTAGAAGGAAAGAACCCCCCTTCTACCACCAGCTCTCTCTGACCTTCGTACACATATGCCATGGCATGCTCATGCCCACACATGTATGTAAATAAATAAATAAATAAATGTAATTCTTAAGAATAAAGGTATTACTAAGATCTATCACAAAACTATTCTCCCCTCCTGGAATTTTAAATTCTATTTAATACTAGATAAGATTTATTTTTTTGTGTGTGTGAAAAATAAAAGAAGGAGAAAATCTGTGTCAATTAGAAGGAATAAAGACACATAATCTAGAAATTGAGTACCCACCTGGAAGACTCAGGTACTACTTAATGTGTAAGCTCCAGACAAGAAAGATGTGGGATTTTGTAGTTTGAAGCAGCACCTGGTTCCTAAATGAATTGTGAGTGGATGTGGAATGTGTGTTTTAGGAAGGCAATTTAAAGGGCACATAGTAAAGCTAAAAGTAACAGAAATTAGAAGAGAGACACCTACAACAGGGCAGCAGATGGCAGTATAGTTGGATGTTAATTAGATATTATTGTCATGAAAGAAAGAGAAGTGTGGGGGGTTGGATAAAAGTGGCCCCTATAGGCTGCTATATTTGAGGAAGTTGGGAGAGCAAACCCCAGGGTCATGAAAGGGCTAACCTGCCTCTCACAGGTTGTAGCACTCCAGAAAGCAGGCCCTGCACCTCACCTCGGAAGTACGGTAGTGTTGGCCCTGGTTGAAGGGGAGTGGGAGAGACAGTCCTGAGGGCAGTGCAAGGGAGAGCTAGCTCCACCACTCGACTGCTGTGAGGTGGCATGGGTGAGGGGTGATGCCCTCCTCACCTCCCTTGTCCCTCACCACCTATGGTAATCAGGAGAACTGGCCCTAGGATCATGAGAACAGGTGAGTTGGCCCTACCCCTCAAGGATTGCAGGACTCAGGACCTGGCAAAGGCACAGGTGAGCTAGCCCTGGGTGTGAAAGCCGGAGAGCTGGCCCAGCCCGTCACAGGCTGCAGTACTTGGGAGAGTAGATCCAGTGCCTTGACTGGGCAGCACAGTGGAGCTGGCTCTGGTGACATGGGTGCGGGTAAGTTCACCCTGAGGGCATGAGAGCAGGAAAGCTGACCCTTCCTCCTACAGATGGTGGCATTGAGTGCCCTAGGTGGAGCAGAGCACAGAGCTTGCCCTAGTGGTGCTGATAAGGAAGAACCAGCTAGCTGACTAGCTCAGCTACCATCCAGGCCCAGATCCAGGGCTCTGAATTGGCCCACCCCAAAATTTATATCATTTGCTAATGGTTGAGATGCGGGAAAGCAATGCAGGATCTCCATGACACAGGGTAACAACAGGATAACTGGAAGGAGTACCAATGAGCTACAATATTGATGATGTCACAGGAACCAGAGATCTCGAACCAGACCACTGACTCATTGCAATGAACATTTGCAAAAAGTGAAGATGTGTGGACAGAGGGATAGACTGTGGGACACAGTGTGACACACCACAGATTCCACAAGAAAGCTTTCTAGGCTTTGTTTTTGTTGTTGTTTGTTTGTGTGTATGTGGGGTGGGGGGGGTTGAAGGGAGCAGGCTTCAAGAGTTACAGAGCAGATATGAGGGACAGGGAGATGAGTGGGACTGGGCGCAGCATGATGTGAAACTCACAACAAATCAATAAAAAGTCAAAACAGAAAAAGTACGGTCTGTGGAAAAGATTCACTTCTATGGGAAACTTAGCAAACTTTTAGAAGGCCTCTTTTAGTCCCCATCACGGCCATCCATGGTACTGTGACTGAGAGAATGCCACACTCTGGGCCCTGTAAAAGAATAAAAATTTGTTGTCTTATAGTTCATGAGTCTGTAAGTCCAAGCAGTGAGGTTCCAAGATGGTGCCTTAAATAGTACGTCCTCCCAGGGGGAAGAAAGCAGGGCCCTCCTGCAGTAGAAAATGCACAAAAGGAATCCCTGGGTCAGGTGCTTTTACACAGTGTCCGTAAGAAGGAAGGAGTCTTTGTAGCCTACCTGGCTGACTAGAACTGCAGTGGTGGGAGGAGGGTGGGATGTCGCCAGTTCAGAGGCTAATTACTAATCTCTGCCTGGCTTGAGCTCCTCAATAGCCTTTCCTTGTCCATCTCTGTGTCTGATAAAGAAAAAGCCTCTTGGAATTTACTAACTAAGCAGACCATTAGCTTCCACCAACCCAAAAGCTAAAGATGTCATCAGGTAGCATGTGAGGGCTCTTCCCCCGTCTTGCTATAATTGCCTTTCTGATGTTTCCACCATGGTATTTTTAAATTGCCTTGATTTATGACTTTCTTTGTTCTGTTACTATAAAAACTTCATGGAACTGCTTCCACGTTGGAACATGGAATTTGGGACAACCTAAATCTGTGTTCCTGGGCTATGGTCATTCAAATTTGGCTCTAGAGTAAACTCTTATTCACTTTAAGGTGAGGACTGTGTTTTTGTGTGTTGGTGTTGGTGGTGATGATGGTGTTGGTGTTGGTGGTGTGTGTGTGTGTGTGTGTGTGTGTGCGTGTGTGCGTGCATGCATGCGTGCGTTATGCTTTGAAAAATCTACCTTGCTGCTTTGACAAAAATTTTCTAACCCTGCTGGCCAGAGCAGAGCCTTCCTTACTCAGTCTTTAAAGTCTTTATTCATACTCTCACGTTGGCAATGCTAGGAATTTGGAGGGGACACATACAAACCACAGCAAGCCCAGACCTGATCCTCACAGTCAATTAAAGAAAACACACCCTAAATTGTGTCTGTACTCTGGGGTCTCAGAGATGGCTGCTGGTGAAAAGGGTGAGTGGAAGTGGACCTAAAGACAGTTGAAAAAAGTCATGACCTTGATGATCCAGGCTGAAAACAAGAGGGGGCTCAAGCCAGTGGCAATTTAAAGGGGGATGTTTTGTGCTGAAAAATAAAGGAGAAAAGAAAAGGAAGGACTCAAGACTTCATCCTGGACCAACAGCCCTGCAGGCCTCTTGACCGTGAGGACTAAGAACCCAGGGCTGCTTGCATCCTGACCTGCCCTCGCCAGCTATTTGACCTTGAGTGAGTCACAAACTCTCTTTGAATTTTGAGTTCTCCTCTGTAAAGTGGGAGCATGGGTCAGTACATGTAGTAAGGGCTCGGTGCTGAAACCAGAACTTGGCATTGTGTTTGGGAGGCACAAGCTACATTATCACATTTCTCGGCTCCTCAGATCCCTGACATTTGAGCCCATGAAAATGCAGGCCCTGACTTAGGAGACAGCAGATTTGGGCTGCCAGCCTGCCTTCTGCCAAAGACCCAGTTGGTCTGAGTGACAAACAGTAGCCTGACTTTAATTTTTTTTTTTTTTTTTAGCATTTTATTGCCTTAGAGAATAAACAAACAAACCCAAGGGCCTCAGTCAACTCCAAGCAGCTCCTGCGGTATGCATCTGGGTTTCATTTCAGATGGAAAATGCCAGCTTTCTTAATGTGACTTTTTCTTCCCTCCCTGGAAGCCTATCAAGATCCTTTAGGTATTCGTTTGTATGAGTGCTCTTTGCCAGGAGATAAGAGAGTGCAGACAATAATCCATTGAGTTTTATTTTTAAGTGCAACCCAATCCTCAGCAGTGGTTAGCTCACCTACAGGCAACTGCCAATATGTCCCTATTCCAGGCAAATCTAAGTGCTGGGTTGAGACAAAGGAAAACAAAACACAGTGCTTGCTCTTGAAGAGGTACAGTCCAAAGGAGGCTATACAAGTGGTTATGGAGGGGTGATGTCACAAGGGCCGTAGGCCAGGCAGGGGCACTGTGAGTCAGTGTCACAAGAACATAAAGACACAAAAACTGAAAAACCTAAAAGTATTAAAAATAAAACACCCCAGTAAGTTACCTTTCTCTGTGCTTTCTTAAACAACCTATACATTTCTGTGATTTTACAGCACTGTCAGTGTAAAGCATGTGTTCTCCTAGATGCTGTGTTTTAAGCAGGTGCTTCAGCTAAATACTTCCCCCCACCATCATTTCCATGTGCCAGCATCATTTCTCTTAGCGTCCCCCACCCCCACCGTGAAGCTGCTAGGCTGTTTCTAGTTCCTCACAGTTGTGATGTAAGAGGACTCTTTATGTCTGTAGCTTGGTGGGTTTGTTGTTGTTGTTATTTTTTTTTTCTTCACTTTGTTTAGCACTGCTCTGCAAAATAGAGTTGTTGAGGTCAAATAACATTTTTTTTTGTTTTGAAAGAAATAGATTATGCCACTCTTCCTCCTAAAAATTGAGTCTGTGTACTATGCAGTGTTCACCACACAGACCAACAGAATATAGGCAGGTAGATAGAAAATGCTTATTATGAGGGCCTGGGTATCTGGAAGCTAAGAATTTCCAGCATCGTTGATCTGCGATCTAGAGGCCCAGGAAAACTAGTTATAGTTATAGTGAAAACCATTAGTCCAGAGTGTCAAAAGGGTTGGTAACTGTGGGCAGAAGATGGCCCTGCTCAAGCAGAGAGTGACTTCACCTTCTTTTGTTTCCCTCATCTATGTGGGCCCTGGACAGAATGGCCCATGCTCATCTACAGTGGTAAGGGGGTCTTTCTCACACAGACTACCAGTTTAAATGTTTCTCTTAGAAGCAGAGTCACTCCAAAATATATGTATATTTTCTCAGTTATCTAGGAATCTTTTGGCCATGTCAAGTTGATGCATAAAATTATCTATACCAGACCATTTATATTGTCCCCAGCAATAAACATTCACATTCCACCAGAAGACGGTGCACAGTTGGGACTCCTCTTGACTTGCTATAATGTCACATCTGGGCCGTGATACCTGTTGTTATTTGGACTCACGTTTCTCTACTAAGTTTCCATTACTTAGCGCTTAGGTAGTTCTCACTCGTGAGAGCTGAGTGAGCTTCCCACTGAAGGAGACAGAGGGGGATTCAGCTAGGGTGTAGGCAGGACAGCTCAGTCAGTAAAGGGCTTGCCCTGCAAGCATGAAGACCTGAGTTTGATCCCCAGAACCTATGTAAAAATACCAGGAGGGGTGTGACATACCTGTCATTATACTAGAGAGGCAGGGACGGGCTGTCTGTCCCCCAGACTCTCTGGACAGCCAGCCTAACCTAGATGGTGGGTTCTGGGCCAAGCAAGAAATCTTGTCTCAAAAAAACAAGATAGATGCTGGCTGAGGAATGACTTCTGACCTCTACATGTATAGTCATACATAGGCACATGTACACACACACACACACACACACACACACACACACATGCTCAAAGAGAACTGACGGGAATCATATCAAAAGGAAATGATCGCCACTGGATGGGGAATTCCTTTCAATCCTATAGGGGTCTTTTGTTCTTGTTTAGTTTTGTGTTTGTTTGTTTGTTCCATATTATTATGGATAATTAGGGTAGCCTGTCTGTCTCTTTTGACTCTGATAACTTTATCGAGCTAGCAATCAGGAAGGGTCAACTCCATATGTCCTTATCACATCTAGTCAAAGTCCTGAGTTCTCTGGCTTATTTTTCACCTAGAACCTGAGTCCTATTGGCTCCTATTTGCTGGCTCCTGCCCACCTGTTCTGCCTCTTCTATCTATCACTGCACATCCCTGAATCCCTATCCTTGGGTGTCAACTGACACTCTCTACTGATGTGTGTTCTGCCTACCAGGGGACCTCAGGTTCTGCAGTCATCAACATCCTGTCTCTCTTGGGTAGTTATCATGAGACCTGAGAAGGAAGCTTCCGATCCTCCTCAATCAGAAAAAACAATGAGCAGCCTGAAACAAGCTACAGAGGAGAGGAGAGTGGTACTCTCTGAGAAGTATCCCCCAATTCATGGGTCTACTAGCAGCCAGGTAATCCCTGACCCACAGAGCAGATAGATTCTTTTGGAGAATCTCTCTTCTATCTTTTCCCTAGCCAGAACCCCATGGCTGCTGACACAGCACTTTTCCTTCTCCCATGGTGAGGGCACCTGGCTCTGATCTCTCGAGAGGTACATACCCCTGTGCTCTGGGCTGCTCCATCTACGCAGATCTACAGACCAGCGATCCTTTCAGACATCTGTGGCTCAAATGACAAGTTTCCTACTGCCCACCCGCATGAGCAAATGCTTTTCTATGGCATGCAGAGAACAGGAAACCCCTAATTCATGGAGTACAAGCACACCACAGTCTCCCCATTAGCAGGGCCATGGTGGGAAGGGCCTCATCCAGGGGCTCAGGGGTGGAGGGGCGAGTGGGTCAGATTTCACTTCCCTAAAGGCACCTGTGGCTTCCACCTGGTTAGAGGTCTTGCATAGAGTGGCATCACTGAATTCTAACAGCCACTGATGAACTACTTCCTGACGACACAGTGCTCTGCCCAAGCCACAGAGCCAATGTCATTCTCTCTAAAGAATAGGAGTTGGGGATGTGTGGAGGTGTCTCCAGGGAAGGATGATGTGAAGTCACGTCTGTGGCAGCCCTATGTAAAGTGCTACCCAAGGGCAAAGGCTGATGACTGCGATTTCCAATGCCAGCCACATCCCTTAGGCCTGACGGGTATGGAAAGGCCCCGCAGAGAGTGTTTTGACATGGGCAGATTGCCTGGCTCATTGAGGTGGTTTAACAACCCTTCCTTACTTTTCAGACAAGGCTTGGTTAAATCACATCCTCACAAAACTGGGTCTGACATGGGCTGTGATCATGACGTCATTCAGATTCTGAGCTTGTCCACACACTGACCTGGTACAGGTACACACCCTTAAGAGAATTTTGGCAGTACCAAAAAGTGAGAAAGAACTGGCTTTGATCGTGGACTATCAAGCTTGCTCTCAAATCATAAGAGGACAATTATTAACTTGTCTTAACTTGACATTTAAAAACATCTTAGTGTCTGGTTGCTATTGAGTCTCTTTAATTAATTATATCACACCAGAGAGTTTAGGTCAAAGGAAATAAAAAAGAAATGCTTTGAAATTTAGAGACAAGCTAAGAATACAAGGGAAAGACAATCCCATTAGCATGTATCCAGCTTGCCTCCACTGGAGACTGAGGATTTGCATGCAATCCTCACAGTAATGTGGGTACCATTTTAAAAACAAGTGTTATTGTTATTAAGATAACAAATACTACATTGTCTGAATTTTAAAACAAAAATAAACTAAACTTTATGTCCAGGTTTATCAGTGAAACTGTTTGGGAATACCTCTCTCCCCAAATAGGAAATCTCCAAATTGTGTTGTTTCCCGGGCCATTTCTCATCAGATTTTCCAGGGGCAGACTCAGCCTTAACATCTGCAGGGTCGAGCTAAGAGTTGTTATTACACTTGTGTGTAGGTATGTTTGGACAGAGGGATAGACATGTGTGTGCCGGTGTGTGTGAGGAGACCTAAGGTAAGCCTCAGGCCTCATTTCCCAGGAGCTGCTTACCTTGTTTTTTTTTTTTGAGGCGAGGTCTCTCATGGTTCTCTCATCTCTGTCTCCCCATGTTGGGATTGCAAGTGTATGCTGCCATGCCTGCCTTTATTACGTGGGGATTGAACTTGGTCCTAATGCTTGCAAGCCAAGCAAGCGCTCTACCAACTGTGATGTCTCCCCAGCCTCCTCCCCTGGGAGTTTAAATAGGGGTTTCCAGGTCACAGTTCATGCTCTCTGTAGGTATCTAGGTAAAGTTCTCGTCTTTACTCTTCAGGGCATTGCACTGATGTGTGCAGATAATGCTTCCTAAACTTCATCCACATGCTGGACCAGCAAAGGACTGCCCGCCTTGACCACCTCTTGGGCACATACATCATGTGTACTGTTTACCTTTTGGAGGGTGGCTTTAAGGGAAAGTTCATCAAATGCCCTGAAAGAGTACTTGCAATTGATTGTTTCAGCCAAGAGTTCCATGGTCCCAGGAACCCAAAGGTCTGGTTCCCCTTGCCTTCTGCTTCATCCTTCAGGGGAGAAGCCCAGCTAGAGGAAGGCCTTGTAAAGAGAGTCTTGTAAAGGAAGGCCATCAGCTTTCCTGGCCTGAGATGCTGCTGTCTTCCTATTTAGTCTTGTTTGCCAATGCTAGCCCATGTAGACTGAGGAATCAAAGGCAGAAGGCTTGGTTACCTGAAGCCTAGGGAACCAGTCAACACATCCATGGGCCCAATGAAGGGCCTTAGTAGGAACTCAAAAAACCTGAGTGCCTTCTCTACCTCAAAGTTCTTCCTTGAATACTGTGAAGGGTCCCCATAGACTCATCTATTTGAATACTTGGTCCCTAGTTGGTGAACTATTTAGGAAGGATTAAGAGGTATGTCCTTGTTGGGTGAAGTGTGTCACATTGGGTGGACTTTACAGTATCAAAATCCGATGACATTCCTAGCGAGCGCTATTTCCTCCTAGCCAGTGTGCATCTAAGCTCTCAGATACTCTCCAGTGCAGTACCTGCCTGCCTGATGCCATGCTCCCTGCCATGATGGGACTCACTGAAAACTGTAAGCCCCCATTGGCTGGTCCTGGTGTCCCTCCCTTCACAGTAATTAAAAAGGAAACAGATCTGATCAAAATCTGATCTGTTCTACATCCATTTAAGGGGGTCGGGGGGAACATTCCCCCAAACCGAAATGCCTCCATTTCAAGTTCAAAACAATCATCTGGAAAATCTCAAAATCTCAAACTTGGAACAATTTCACAAAAAGACAAATTGGCAAGAAGAGGGATTCTACAAGCTCAGGAGCTGGGGACTTTCCCGGGAAAGTAATGCTGAGCCGGCACATGCCTTTAATCCCAGCACTTGGAAGGCAGAGGCACAGGTCCTCTGTGTGTTCAAAGCCAGATCTACATAGTGATCATCCCTGTTTCATAAATAAATAAATAATAAATCTTCAGTAGAGAAGGCTCTAGAGCAGTGGTTCTCAACCTTTGGGTCGTGACCCCCTTGGGGTTGAAAGACCCTTTCACAGGGGTCACATATCAGATATTTGCATTACAACTCATAACCATAGCAGATTTACAGTTATGAAGTAGTAACAAAAATAATTTTATGACTGGGGGGTCACACAACATGAGGAACTGTATTAAAGGGTCACAGCATCAGGAAGGTCAAGGACTGCTGTGCTAGAGCCTAAACAGCTGCTGCAGGAGACACCCCCACAGGCTTCATTCAGCACAACCGTCAGTAGAGGGAAAGTCAGCTTACACATGAGACAAAAGAACAAATGAAAACGATGACCACTGGACCCTGGTGCCATCCCTGGGGGTGCCATCCCTGGAGAAAGGTGTTCACAGGCCTAATTGACAGAGTTAAGGAGACATGAGGGTGAGGACTGCAGACTTCATGCTTAAGTCACTTAGCAATTCTGAGCCTCCCTCTCCTCCTCTATAAAAGAAGAATTACAATTACACCTAAGTATCTGGGGGGAGGTGGGGATCAGGTTAGTTCCAGGGCCCAATCCCTACACACACACCAAAATCTGGTCCCTGATATAAAATGGGGTAGCATTTTCATAGGACTTTGGCACACCCTCCTGTGTATTCAAGGCACTCCTAGGTTGCTTCAATACCTAGAACAATGGGAGTAGCTGTTAAGCTGCACCACTTGGAATTCTGCTAAGAATTCCATACATGATCGGTACAGATGTTCTCTCAAATATCCTTTGGTCTGCAGTTGTCGAACCCCCAGACATCCAAGAACAGACTGACCGCACAATATGTCCCCATGAGGATATGCCAAAGCTTGCACGGAACAATGACAATGAAGATGCTTTCTGCTTTAAAACGCTTTACAATACGAGGAAGAGGAGTCACAGGTCATCTTGAGATCTGCTCAAATCGACTTTTGTTTGTTTTAGACGGAGTCCTTCTATATAGCCTTGGCTGCCCCGGAATTGGCTTATGTAGACCAAGCTGGCCTCCAACTCACAGAACTCTGCCTGGGTTAAAGGTGTACATCACCATATCACGATCAAATCTCTTTTTAAAAATAACTTTAAGGGACTGGAAGATGGCTCTGTAGGTCACCTGCCATCAAGTCTGATGACTGGAATTTAATCCCTGTGACACACATGGTAGGAGAACCTACAGTCACACAAAGGGGAAGGGGAAGGAGGAGGAAGAAAGGGGAGGAGTGGGCAGGAGAGACGCACTATGCGATAGTGGAAACAGTACACATCATGATGCCTCAAGAACGGTACCACTGGGAAAACAGAAAAAATAAAAGTCGTCCCCGAGAGGCCTGTAAGGAAGCCTAGCCCTTTGAGTTTAGGCTTCTGGTTACTTCACAGGTTACTGTATTAGTTACTTTTTTTTGGCTGGGCCAAACACCATGACCAGATTTAAGAAAGAAATTAGCTCACAGTTCCAAAAGGAGAGTCCATAATGGTGAGATGGCATGTCAACAGGCAGGCATGGTGGCCAAAACAGGAAGCTGAGTGGACACGTCTTAACCACACACAGGAAGCAGAGAGAGCAAGCAGAAGGGGCAAGGCTATAAATCCTCAAAGTCCAGCCCCAGTAACGTACTTCCTCTAGTAAGGCTGTACCTCCTAAAGGGTTTGTAATCTCCCTGTACAGTGTCAGCAACTGGGGAGCAGGTGTTTAAACGCATGAGCCCAAGGGGAGCAGTCAGGTCATCACAGTCTTATCTTACCTTGCCTTTCCTCTCCCCTCCCCCCTCCCCTCCCCTCCCTTTTCTTTTCTTTTCCAGCAGCTCTGGAATGCTTCCATTTTCTCTGTCTCCAGCTGTTCAATGGAATTGGCCCCTCTATAATGGGTCAGTACACCATACTATGCCTTAGGTTCTGTTCTTTTAAGGCAGTTCATATACAAGTTATACATACATACGCAAGTCCATAGTAAACTTCAATAGTAGATGGGTTGGGGGGGGGGTTGTTTGATTGGTTGGCTGGGTTTTTTTTGTTTTGTTTTGTTTTGTTTTGTTTTGTTTTGTTTTTGTTTTTTTGAGACAAGGTTTCTCTGTGTAGCCCAGGCTGTCCTGGAACTCACTCTGTAGACCAGACTGGACTCAAACTTAGAAATCTGCCTGCCTCTGCCTCCCAAGTGATGGGATTAAAGGTGTGTGCCACCACTGCCCTGCAATAGTAGATGTTTTTAAAAGCATAAACTACTTTCAAAAAAATTCTGGTGGCTGTGAGACAAAAATAGAAGTCTTTTTGGGGGTGGTGGTAGCACATGCCTTTAATCCCAGCACTTGGGAGGCAGAGGCAGGCGGATTTCTGAGTTCGAGGCCGACCTGGACTACAGAGTGAGTTCCAGGACAGCTAGGGAGCTAGGGATACACAGAGAAACCTTGTCTCGAAAAAAAGTCTTTTTTGATTTATTTTTGTACCTTTGTATAATGAATGCTATGAGTTTATCAAGTTTTATTTTTTTAAGTCCAAACAGAATTTTACTATGGAGCCTAAAATTTATGATCTCTTGCCTCAGCATCCCAAGTTCTAGGGGATTAGAGGCAATGCCCACCATATCTGACACTTTTGTTAACATTTTTTTAAATGGAAATTTCAGATTTTTTTAAAATTGTTTTGGGTTTTTTGAGACAGGATTCTTCTATGTAGCCCTAGCTGTCCTTGAAATCTCTGTGTAGACCAGACTGGCTACCCTCAAACTCACAGAGATATGCCTACCTCTGCCTTCCGGGTGCTGGGATTAAAGGTGCCAGCCACTATACCTGGCAAATTTCAAATGTTTTAAAGACAAGCAGCCAAATTCATTGACTGCATCCCAATAACAAAATCCTTACCACAGGCTCCATACGAAGTAAAGACGTTTATTTTTACCTCACGTTTCCACAGGTCCAAGTCAAACATTATGTAGAGACATCAATAAAAATTGGCAAGCCTTACTGAGAAGGATGCCAAAGTGAGCCTTTATATCTTGAGCCAGGAACACAGAGAGCTCACAGTCTCCTTTAAGGACACACTAAGGTCCTCTTCTTCAAGGGTCTTAGAACCTCCGGAGGACCAAATCTATACCAGGGAACACTCAGGGTGGGAGGGTATCTAAGCTGTAGCTCTAGGAGGGCTCTAAGAAGGCGCAGGATTGAATAGAGGGACTTGGGTAGATGTAGTCTTATGGCCAGAGGTTTAGTGAGGGATGTGACTATTCTAGAAGAGGCCAGCCATTTCCGTTGCCTGATTAGAAGGGCCTCTTGTCTAGCTTGCTCAGGTTCCCTTCTGCACAATTTGATTTGTATGTATCTCCCTCTCTGTCCAAATTCCCAATTAGAGGTGTTGGCTAGAACTATTGTCTGAGCCAAATTGTCACCAGCTTCATGAGTTCAGCTGTGCCTGCTAAGAGCTCATCTCAAGCTGGGCTTGTTGGCTTCTTTTTGTTATAGAAGGTGGGGGTCACAGGGCCCTCACTTGAGTCACTCTTCCAAAGTTGCATGTAATTCTTCCATCATTGTGAGTGATCTCAGGAGGGGCTGGAGTGGATAGCCCAGAAAGGGCTAGGGGAGGGGCTCTGTCTGGCAGCCATGAGGAAGTGGTTGTTTCTGCTGGGAGCTGACCTTTCAGCTCAGGGGCTTTTGAGTCAGCCATGCCTGACACCTAACCCTGAAAACTCACCACTTCCTCAGGATGAACTTTGATGGAATCAAACTTTGGTTTGTCACTGGGACTTCTCGAGGTATATTTTGCTCAGTTCCTCCCTGCCCTCAGGATAAACATTCTCACGACAGAAGTCCCAATTTGAAATGGCTTGAGAAGACAGGGAAGGGGAAAGATCTGTAGAGCACTTGCCATGCACATGTGAGATGTGTGAGGCCCTAGATTCAGCCTCAGGAAACATATCTGTGCACAACAGAAGTGGAAATGGAGAGAAAGGGGTCAGGGACATGGTTGTGCAATGAAATATCTATTATTATCAGGATATCCAGGAGAATCATGAGATGCAGGGTCCCTGAATGGAACTGTCCCTGAAGGCAAATGGCACGTCACATCATTTTCTTTGAGGGTCAGACTTTTAGGCTCAGCTACTCAGAAGATCAAGAACTGGATTGAGCCGGTCTCTTCTCCATTGTAAACTGCTCTCCACTTGACTCTATAGACTCCCAAAGGGTGCTGCTCTATGAAACTAAAGAGCAGCAGTGCCCTGTGGTGATGTGCAGATTGTTTATGCAAAAATAAAAAGGAGACTCAGTCTGTGGACCTGGAAATCCTTTGACTTAACTATAGTTGGTAATGGGAGAGCTTTGTGTATACCAAACACTTGGATTTCCTTTGCCAGAGTTACTGCCTTCATCTCTGCTTTTGTGTTTGGGTCTAGTATCTGCTCCTCCGGGACAGTAAAATCACTCCTCACCTGTCCCTGCACTTCCTTTCCACTAAACCATTTGGTCTGTCTTTTTATTCTGTCAGTTCTTGAGAGGTAGATTTTTAAATTACAAATGATAATTGTAGGGTTTTTTTTTTTAAATACCATAGTCCCCTTGGCTTTCACTTCATATAGTTTTAAGGCCTGTCATGATGTATAGAAATGACTAGAATTATTATGTTATCTTTATAAATGGCTCCCTAATTATTAACTTACTCTCGTGAGTCCTAGAAATATTATTTGTCCTTTAGTCAATTATTTCTTAAAGATACTTAGTTAAGAGAAATATCCCTATATAGTTATCATTCCTTTGTGTATGAATATGTATATGTAATGTATGTATACGTGTACGTGTGCATATGGAGGCCAAAAGTTGACAGCTATCTTTCTCTATCATTTTCTATCTTATTTTTTGAGACAGTATTTCTTCACTGAACTAAATCTGACAGGTTGACTAGACTGGTTGGCTGGCTAGCAGGCTTGAGGGATCCTCGTATCTCCGTTCCCCCTTCCCCTTCAGCACTAACATTACAGATGCGCACAACCACACAGAACTACCATGTGTTTGCCAGGGACCCAAACTTGGGCCTTCATGATTATGTTGCAGGCATTTTAGCAACTGAGCCATTTCCTCAGCCCCATGATTCTCACCTCTTATACTTTTAATAATGCACTTTTGTTCATCCTTTGAGAATTCCATATGGTGTGTTTTGATTATATTCATTCCCTCCCCCAATTCTTCCCATATCCTCCCTACCACCTTATTTCATGTTCGTTCATGTATATATATTAATATATATATTAAACCTCAAGTCCAATTTGTGTTGGCCAATTAGTGCGGGGCATGCTCTCTGATTGGTATACCATACCAGGTGTCACTCCTTTCCCTCTTCCAGCTGAATTGCTAACAGCCCCTCAGCTAGGGCTGGGACTTCATCTCCACTCCCCGCCCTTCATCTTGAGAATTTGTCCGGTTTGAGTTTGTGAAGGTCTTGCGCACACTGTGAGAACTCTGTGGGTTTATCTGCACATCTGTCCCATGGACCTGGAAAACATTGTTTCCTTGGGGCCATCCACCACCTCTCACTCTTACAATCTTCCCACTTCCCTTCTGCACAGATCCTCTGAACCTTGAAGAGCTTCATAGAAGTTCATTGTGACACAGATGTTCCACTTAGGGCTGAGCATCCAGAAGTATTTTAGTCTCTGAACACTGACCAGTTGTACCCATTGTGTTAACTGCTATCTATCGTGAGAAGAAGCTCCTCTGATAAGGGTTGAACAATGCATTGATCTATGAATATAGCTGTGGTTGTTTGAATAGGGTTGGCCCCCATAGATTCATGTGTTTGAATGCTGGGCCATAGGGAGTGGCACTGTTAGGAGGTGTGGCCTTATTGGATGAGGTGAGGCCTTTTAGAGGAAGTATGTCAATGTGGAGGTGAGGCTTTGAGGTCATATATGCTCAAGATACACCATTGTAGCACAGTGCCTGCAGATTAAGATGTAGAACTCTCAGACTCCTTCTCCAGCACCATGTCTGCCTGCATGCACCATGCTTCCTCCCATGATGATGATGGACTAAATCTCTCAAACTGTAAGCCAGCCCCAATTAAATGTTTTCCTTTATAAGAGTTGCTTTGGTCATGGTATCTCTTCACAGCAATAAAACCCTAACTAAGACAATATCAATAGATCATTAGGAGTCATTTTAATACTATATCCACTTAGCAGAATAATAGTAATAAGTGTTCCCCTGCAGTCCATGACATGTCTAGTCACAGGTTCTTGTCCTCATTGATAGGGACTCAGTGGTAAGCCCTTGACTTGCCTGGTGTGGATTTGATCCCCTCACCACCCCCATCTGCAAAGTAAAGCCATGCAACTGTGGTTTAACATGTTTTGCCTCTGTCCTAGCTAGTTTTTTTGTCAGCCCAATATAAGCTAGAATCATCTAGAAAGAGGAACCTCAACTGAGAAAATGCTTCCCTCAGATTGTCCTGTAGGCAAGTCTGTGGAACATTTTCTTGATTAATGATTGATGTGGAAAGGCCCAGCCACTGTGGGTAGTGTCACCCTCGGCAGATGGTCCTGGGAATATAGGAAAAATTGCTGATGATTGTGAGCCTAAAGAGCAAGCACTCCTCCATACCTTCTGCTTTGGTTCCTGCCTCCATTTCCTGCCCTGAGTTCCTGTCCTGACTTCTCTTCTTGATGGAAGTCCCTTATAAGATAAAACAAACCCTTTCCTCTCCAAGTTGCTTTTGCTCATGGTGTTTTATCACAGCAATAGAAAACAAACAGAGACAACTTCCAGTAAGAAGTCTTCCAGCCGCTGGAAGAAGGTGGCACTCCATGTAATCTCAGCACTTGGGAGGTTAGGGCAGAAGGATCAGGAGTTCAAGACTAGCCTCAGCCACATATATATTGACTTTGAAGTTGGCCTAGGCTACATACTACCCTGTTGGAAGGAAAAAAGGGAAGGAAGAAGGGAGAGAGGAAAGGAGGAAGGGAGGAATGGAAAAAGAGAAGAAAAGAAAGAAGAAAATTAGCCGGGCAGTGGTGGCGCACGCCTTTAATCCCAGCACTTGGAAGGCAGAGGCAGGTGGATTTCTGAGTTTGAGGACAGCCTGGTCTACAGAGTGAGTTCCAGGACAGCTAGGGCTACACAGAGAAACCCTATCTCGAAAAATCCAAAAAAAAAAAAAAAAAAAGAAAGAAAGAAAGAAGAAAATTAGAGAGAAAGCATGGGAGAAAAGAGGAAGGAGGGAATCCCACCACCCTTGTCTCTGCAGAGCATGTCTGTTTCCACAGCTGCTATTGATTTGGCTTTACACAGTTTGATTGTGCCAGGCCTTGATGCTATTCACTTGATGTTTCTGTATTTGAGAGTTTTTTGGATTACCTAATTCTGTTGGCTTACAGTTCTTGGCAGGTTTAGAGACTTTGGGCCATTTGTTCCCTGATATTATTCTTGTCCCAGTGGTCTGGGACCCCAGCCTCTGATCACAGGTGCCTCAGGCCACTGGAAGTTACCCTAAGCCTCACTGTGCTCCTCATTTCTCCTGTCTTTTTTCCCCTTTTGATCACTTTTAACAGCATTATTCTTCCCTCCTTCTGCTGTGGAGAATCTCTCATTAACTCTACCAGATGCATTCTTCATGTCAGACACCGGAGCTGTCCCCTCTGACAGCTCCTTTGGCTCTGTATGCAGTCCCGGCATGTCCACTTCTCGTGTTTAGTGTCTGTTGGCTTCTTGACATGTCACATCGCTGTGTTTGTTCCTTTATACCATCATGTCATTTATAGTATTCCTTAGGGTTGAAGATTTTTCTGCTCACTCTTGACTATATTCTTTTTCCTTTTGAGTGTCTGGTCCTTTTTGTCTGAATGCTAAACACTGTCAATTTTACCTTGTTGGATGTTGAAAAGTTTCTTAATCATAGAAAAACTCTTCTTTCTATTAAAGGATACACTTCAGATACCTGAGAAGCATTTGATCATTTCATGTCTTTTAAATTTTGTTAGTCTAAAGCCGCTTTTAACTTAGGGCTAACCTTAACCACCTCCCCTACAGATCCAAGACAAAAATGTCTCTTAACACTTTTCTATTCTGCAGTTTCCTATTCTGGCAGTTGGTGTCAGACATTAGTCCAGGCTCTGAATACTGTTTCCTCAAATCCTCTGGATGGCTCTAGTTTCAGGATGGTTCCTTCCAAGCACAGGATGATCAATAGGCACATGAACACCCAAGGAAGACCCTCTGCTGAGCTTCAGAGTCTTCTCTCTGAACAGCTCTCTTCTCTCCATTACCCTACCCTGTGAACAGCAGCCTCTTGGTATCTCTGTTCATGCAGCACCCTGTGCCACCAGACATCTGACTTAATATTTTCTCCAGGCAATGAGCAGCAACAGGAAGGCTTGTCTCATTTGTTTCCCATCTCATCTGCTGTTATTGTTTTCAAAAACTTGGTCCAGATTTTTAGTTGCTTTACGTGGGAAGATAAATTAAATCCTTACTGCTCCGGCTTGAGTAGAAAGAGAAGTCCTTTAAACTGTTGTGTGTCTCTCTGCGCTCCAGAAAACAAGTGGACTGGAACTACTTAGAGACCCATGCACAGACCCTCCAGGCATGGGCACTTTTTAAAGGCAGATGTTAAGGTACCTTCACGTTGATAACCAGACACTGTGTTGGGAACAACTGGAGGTAAAATGTAAGCCGACATTAACAAGATAACTCTGTTCTGTATCTTTCCCCGAGATGATATGAGGGGAGACTTGGAACCAGCTGTATTCAAAGTTCACTAATGGTTAACTCCTTGGCTCCTGGTAACACAATATCCCCATACCCCCTGCATGGCCTTCCCCTCTTCACCTCTCCTGTTAGCAGTAGTTAATGATAATCCTAAAGCCATGGGTGATGGCTCACGCCTTTAATCCAGCACTCAGGAAACAGAGGTAGGTGAAACTTCTCTGAGTGTGAGGCTAGCCTGGTCTATATAATGAGTTCCAAGACAGCCAGAGTTCCAGGACAAATAGAGAGAGACCCTGTCTCAAATTCCCACACCCCCAAATAGAAGAAGAAAGAGGAGGAAAAGGAGGAAGGGGAGGAAGAGGAGAAGAGGAAGAAAGTCTTAGGTCTTTTGCCTTGATGTAATAATATTTCCTAACCAGACACCTCCAGAGTTGGAACAGTTAAGAAACACAGTTAAAAACAAGTTAGGAAACACAGAAATTCAGGTTCCATAGGACACCTGTGGTCTCATAAGCTGAAATCTAGGAAGATCCCTTGTGTACACAGTAATGTGGAAAAGCTCTGCTCTGGAGCATGGGTTCGGATGGCTAGGCTATGGTGGGCTCTGTCCAGCATAAGTCCTTCTCTGCCTGAGGTTGCCTCCCCCAGAATATCCAAACACTTGGTCACAAGCCCAGCCACAGGCCTCCTCTAAACCCCTGACTTGGAAAGCCAGCCTGTTGTATTAATGGCAGAGAAGACCAGGCAAAGCTGAGAAACAGGAGTAGATCTCAGCAAGGTTGGAAGGGTGTGCTGAGCAGTAACAAGCCCAGCCTGATGTGGTTCTTGCCCCCCAAACCTTCTGAGAATTCTTTAGTCTGCTTTCTATGGGGCCACTGTCTTGAGACTGAGGAGACAAGGGAGAAAACAGTATTTGTCACAAAGAGCCAGAAGCATCATCAATCAGAGCTTTACACCCATTCATCTGTCACAGACCCGTGGAAGTGGGAGGGGTGAGGAGAGAGCCGAGTTGATGGGTGTTTGCCTTACACGCATGAGGCTCGAAAGAGTTTCATCTCCAGAACTGGAAGGAGGCAAAAAGGGAGAAAGACGGGAAGTACAGAAGGACATACCCCGAAGAGTATGTTGGAATAAACTTTCTGTGAGTGAGCTGCCTATCACATGATGCTTCCTCCGTTGTGGCTACTGTAGAGTACAGCTAGCCAACAAGGAAACACTGTACCTAAGATACCATCTCACTGCATGACTGGCAGGTGACTGGGAGATCTGGAACATGCCAGCCTCCATCAAGAGATAAGAGGCTGGCTAACATTAATGCCCAGTGTGACATTCACAGAGAGCATGTGTATCATTCAGTAAATATTTATGGTATGTCTATTGCCTCAACACTGGAATTAAAAGGCCCAGACATTGTTCTCGAGGAATTCTGTGTGTTGAGATGACAAACAATTACAGAGCAAACATGCGCATGTGTGTTGGGGGGGTATATGAGTGGTATAGGTAGTATATATGTGTGGTATATATGTGTGTGTGTATAGTATATGTGTACATATGTGTGTAGTATATGTGGTGTTTGTATGTATGTGGGCAATGTATATATGCTTATGTGTGGAGTGTAGGTGTGGTATGTGTGTATAGTATATGTGTGCATATGTTGTATGTGTGGTGTATGTGTGTGTGTGTGTGTGTGTGTCTGTGTGTCTCTGTAGTATATGTGTGGTACTGTACATATGTGTATG
>JADRCD010219293.1:30107-42353 GCA_019843815.1 Montemys delectorum
GAGATGTTTAGAGATGTATTTTATTATTTGTTCTTCTGTGCGTGCTTATGTGTGGGTGTGTGCATGTGATACAGGTACCTGCAGAGGCCAGAAGAGTGATTGGGAGATACCCAATGTGGATTCTGGGACCCAAACTCAGGTCCTCTGAAAGAGCAGAAAGTACTTTTAGCTACTGAGCCATCTCTCTAGGCATATATATATATATATATATATATATATATATATATATATATATCCATCCCCATGAGAGGTCATTGATGTTAGTTCAAGCAGGAAGCTATGAAGGCCTGAATTAGGGTAAGGGAGCTGACCATGCAGAGAACTTAGCAGCAACACAAGCCCTTCCACTTGAGTTTCAGACTTCCCAGTTCTAAGAACACCAACCCTGCCTTTTCTTCTAACTTGGATTTTGCCAACTTGCCTAGCTTTCCTTTATCCTCCCCTATTTCTCTTCTCTGTAATTCTTCCTGGCCCAAATGCCCACTATGTCCATTGCAGTTTCTTTTAGATTTTACTCTCCAATCACTACCTTCCCCAATGAGCCTATCAAAACAGTCCCTTAGGGAGATTACTGCTCTTAGAGACCCAAGTTTAGTTTCCAGCACCCATGTTGGGCAGCTCACAACCACCTGTAACTCCAACTCCAGATCTGATGCCCTCTTTTGGTATTCATGGGTACATGTGTACTAAAGTGCATAAGAGTGTGTGAGCACTCACACGCACGTATACACACACACACACACACACACACACACACACACACACTAGTATAGGATCGGCTGTTAGCCTAGAGATATTGCACTGGGCTATCCCTGGTCTGAAGATGACAGTGGAGGTTATTCCGTCAGCTTGTGCTTGGGGTATTAGTTTCCTATTGCTGCTATAACAAGCCAACACTGACTTGGTGACTTAAAACAACACCACAAATTCATTTGCTCTAAAATGAGAGTGTCTGAAAGGCTATTCCTCTGGGACCCTAGAGAATAATCTGTTTTCCTTCCCTTCCTAGAGGCTGACTTGCCTCATGTCCCCTTTTTCTATATTTAAGACTAGTGACATGGATAACACTCTCTTCCCTCCTCTCTGTCTCTCTCTCTGTCTCTCTCTGTCTCTCTCTCTGTCTCTCTCTCTGTCTCTCTCTGTCTCTCTCTCTGTCTCTCTCTCTGTGTCTCTCTCTCTGTGTCTCTCTCTCTCTCTCTCTCTCTCTCTCTCTCTCTCTCTCTCTCTCTCTCTCTCTCTCTCTCTCCAATATCACTTTCTTTGTTCTTACAAGGACTTTTACGATCCCATTGGTCCTCCCAGCATAATTGAGGATAACCTCCCACTGTGGAGCTTAGCAAATAGGAGAATCTATTTGCAAGTCTAGACATTAAAGGCAACCTGCTGACACAACCTGTTGTTTTCTTTCTTTCTCTCTTTCTTTCTTCCTTCCTTTCTTTCTTTCTTTTTTCCGGTGGTTTTATTCATCATAGCACTAAGGAATTCTTTTGAACAGCAAATGATGCTGATACCCAGTGATGCTCATCTCCTTTGCACACCATCAGCGAGAGATAGTGACTCCTTTGGGCTGTGAACCTTTGAGTGCTCATGCATATCAATGACAACAGGCAGTCACTTTGGAGACTGATTTGACAACATCTGGTAAAACTGGAGACATTTATACCCTGTAACCCAAGAACTCTGTTCTAAATATTGGCTTTTAAAACCCCAAGAATGGGTCTAGAGAACTTGGCTTACTGGGTGAGAATGCTTGCTGTCCAAGCATCAGGACTCGAGTTCCAATCCCTGACACACATGTAAAAAGACAGGTGTGGCCTCACACTCCTATAAATACCAGCACTGTCAGGGTGGAAACAAGAGAGTTGTGAGGGGTCTTCAGGCTGTCAGCCTAGCTCCATGTTCAGTGAGAGACCCTGTCTCAAGGGAATAAGTTAGAGAGTGATAGGTCAGGACACCTAACATCCTTCTCTGGCCTCTAGACATGTATACCTGCCCACACATCTACCACAAACACATACATGCATATAAGCACATACACATACAAACACACATACATACACAGAAAGAGACTCTACTACACACACATGCATATATATACATACATACACACATGCACACACACAGAGACTCTAGTACACATGCATGAATACGTATACACATGTGCATACACACACACATAAAAAGAACCCAGCCACCCATGTACTGGAAATTTCTATAAGAAGTTCCACTACAGAATATTTGTAGCACAAAAACTCGGCAAAAGCCTAGGCGTCAGCTGACGAATGAATAGAAAATTAAATTGAGGAAATATCTGTTGTCTTAGTTTGAGTCCCCCACATGGATGCTGAGATAAAGCTTTAAATGCCAAGTGTCAGACATGACTGTAAGGCAATCGTGGCTGATGACGAAGAAACTAACAGGATCTGTCCTTGTGATAGACATGCTCACCCATCAGGCCTTGCTGCCCAGCAGCAGATCTGGTTCGTGGATAGTCTCCATCAATGCCTGCTAAAGAAAGAAAGGGAGAAAGAGCAGTCTCTCCTTGGGCCAGGCATGGCGAAGTGCACTGACTCACTCTTGGGGCTACTCAGTCCTCAGCCCTGAGGGCTGGCTGCGGCTTCCTAGACCAGCGTCAGGGATCCCTAACCCTACATCCAAAGCTTCCTCAGACCTGCATTTCTGTTCTGCCTCTCCTTCGACCTAAGCCTTTTTTCATCCTTCCTCTGGCAAGCCGTAGTTCCTAATAAATACCTTCTGCCAGAAACGAGCGCAGCCTCTGCTTCAAGGCGAGATGGCTTGAGGTGGTTGGCAAGGGAGTTGGCACTGTGGTAGCTCTCTGTAGCTTCGCCCCACTGGAAGGCTCTCAGAAGCAGTGCAGTGTTGTGCCTCAGTCATCCTCCCAGAGAAGGTAGCAGGGAAGTTTAGCCGCCAGCTCCCTGAGCTGCTGAGGGCTGTTGCAGCGTGGGCCTGCCTTGTGTGGCCCTGGAAGTTCTCCAGCTGTCAACATCAGAGTCAGTTCCCAGCCAGCATCCATGATGTCTCACAATTGCCTGTAACTCCAGTTCTGGGCGAGTGGGGACCCTTCATCCTCTCTGACCACTTGGGACACCTGCACTCACATGCACACACATATGCACACACACACACACACACACACACACATAATTTAAAATAATAAAAGTGGCTTGGGGTTTGAGGCCAGCTTGGGCTACAAAGGAAGACTCTATCCTTAAAAAGAATGTCTTCAATTGTCAGTTTTCAATCTTCCTCCTGCCACACCACTTCTCTGTTTCTTTTTTTTTTTTACGTCATTCACACATTTGATACTCTGCGTGTGTGTGTGTGTGTGTGTGTGTGTGTGTGTGTGTGTGTGTGTGTGTTGTCTGCATGTATGTCTGTGCACCGTGTTTGTGCAATGACTACAGAGTTCAAAAGAGGAACCCCTGGGGCTGGCATTACAGACAGTTGTCAGCCTCCATGCAGGTTCTGGGAAAGAGATCCTGAGCTACCTCTCCCACCCGATACTCTGGTTTTTTGTTTGTTTTCACATGTACTCATGTGTATGTCCTTAAATGTTTCTCTGTGTCTCCACAGTACCCATAACCATCATTTTCATGGCTACCTAATATTCTCCACAGTTGTTCACCAACCATTTCCTTCTTTGGGACATTTATGCTGCTTCTAAGCTTTAGCTATTCAAATAACTTTACAGTAAATACACTTGTGGAGGCCTTGTTTACGTTAAATACAGCCTTAGAGAAATTGCAGGGGTACAATTACTCAGTTGGAGGGTATGACTGTCTCTATAGCCCTCACTGTGTAACACAGAGAACTCTCCCTTTGATTTGGGGCTGTTTACTTAAAGCCCCAATGTCTCATAGACGCCTAGGAATCTTCATTTAAAATAAACTTATTTTGAGCTTGTATTTGTTTTTCTAGGTTTCCCTGAGAGTAAAGAAGACTGCTACAAACAGATTGGAAAATTCCAGTTTTCCCAACAAGATTTCTTGTCCCCTTCCTCCAAGGCACAGAAAGAATTTAGAAGTCAGGCTGACCTGATTTCTAATCCTGACTTGTGTACCAGTGAACTGTGTGGCCTTAGGAACATAGCTGGCTCTGGCTAAGACTGTTTCCCCATTCTCAGTGAGTCTTCCTCCAGGGCCTGCTCCAAGGATAAAGTGAGAACATTCAGACCTAGCAATGGGTGGGACGTGCTCAACAGACAGGAGCTTCCCTGGGTCAGCAGGAAGTTTCACACAGACAGCACATTCGAGATGAAACTTAGAGCCTCAGCCCAGGGAGAGGAAGGAAGGAAAGCCCCATGCATGCAGCTTCCTGGAGCAAAGTAGACTCTAAGATGGAAGGCAAGCAGGAAAAAATATTTGAAGAAGCCAGATATGGTGGTGCATGCCGTTAATCCCAGTACTTGGGCAGAGACAAGCAGATCTCTATGAGTTTGAGGCCAACCTGGTCTACCTAGTGAGCTCCAGGACAGCCAGGGATATGTAGTGAGATCCTGGCTTTAAAAAAAATTAAAAGAAAAGATTTGAAAGAAAGCAAAGGAGAGAAAGAATTGAAAGATTTCTGCTTTAGTCAGGAAACTGATGTTTCTTGAGCAACTCTTAGGTCTTTAGGTATGTCCCTGCTTTCACTACCTAGAGAGAATGTTAGGAGTTAAGAATAGACCTACAGGAAAAGGGCCTCAGAGTTCATTTGAATCACTGGTGTTTGAATCCCAGACCTGCTACTTACCTAGCAGGGGCCTGCTTGAAGTCTTGATCTGTGAGGTGAATGGTGGTCATCATCCTGGGGAGAAATTGTTTGTGTGAGTGTATTCTGTCTCAGGGCAGAGACCTGATGTGGCAGTAGGTGGTCATGTGCATAGAACCATGCACATGTCTCTTACTTCCAAAGTCCTCTTCCCTCCCACCACATTATACTTTAATGTCCATCCAAGTGCCTGTGACAGCAGTAACACCAACAGATGTGAGATACATTTACAATGATCACAGTAAAGGAATCCACTGGGCTTTTCTGTTCCAGTGTATAATCATTAAACTTGTCACTACAATGACTTTTGGAAGCTTCCCCTTCTATTGAGGAGCAGTCTCAAAATACAGACAAGATTTGCTGCAGAGCAGCCAGGTAGTAACAAAAATCCTAATACCCTTGTCTGGAACTCTCCACTCCTTTACAACAAAAACAAAAATGTTTCCTATTACATTTATCCATTTATTTATTGTCATAATGAGAGGCACACACCAGAGCAGGTGTGTAGAGGTCAGAGAACAAGTTAATGGAGTTGGTTCTCTTCTTGCAATGTGGGTCCTGGGGATTGAACTCAGAGCATCAAGCTTGGTGGCAAGCACTTTCCCTCCTGAGACATCTCAATGACCTCTGTACTCCCTGTCTGATATCCTCCCCCAGGGATAGGGCTAGGCATCTGCACACGATGAAGCAAATTCGGGGACAAGCTGCAGGGATGTTCATAGCTCACTGAACCTGTTTGGTTAACAGATAAGGAAACTGAGGCCCAGTCAGTCAGGTTGGTCTCTTCTGTTCTCACCGTCATCGATGTCTGAGACAAAATTACCAGGCACCCCTGTGTTTCTGGTAAACAGTGTCTGAGGTTTCGTGTCAATGTGAGCATCGTATATGAGAACATCTCTGGCTATGCAGGTAAATTACCACCTTGCTAGAATGATCGCTGCCCCGAGTGTGCTGTGGCTGAGCAGGTCAGCTCCCCACTGAATGAGACGGCCAAGGCTCTGGAAACATGCAAAGGTCTGACCTGGAGAAAGTCATTCCTCTTGTCAGTGGGGGAGGAACCTCACACACCAGCTTCTTCTGGGCCAGTCATAATACAGGGCTTAATTCCTATGGGCCTCTTCTTGGCAATGTCTCTAGTTGCGGGGTCTGCCCTGCCACACTGGTGACTTCCAGCCTGGTGAAAAGCATAGGATCACTGCCAGCCAGTGCCCAGCATGCTGCGCTCCGCTGTTCCAAGCCAGTTTCTTTAACTAGACATGAGTGCAGCTATATTTCCACAGTCAGTCCCATGGCTTCCAACACAGTGTATAGAACAACGCTTACAAAATGCAACTCTCCAGCCTCAGTCCCTTCCCAGTGCCTAGATTCATACATTCTGCCACACATTGAAGCTGGCCTCCGTTTTCAGGGCTGTCACTTGCTGTGACATGGGACTAGTCATTGGTTACAGGTACCTACTTCCTGTCAGGTGCTTTATGGCAATGCTTTCTTTCCAGAGCCATAACCATTTCTCACTTTATACCTAACCCACACCTCAAATAGAATTTCTATCCACATGCTTGGGTCAAAGACTCAGGCACTCCACTCTTCCTTTCTCCCACTCCACACTTCAGTCATCAGTTACTCCTGACAGCTTAACTTGCAAAATGCAGCCAGAGGTTTATCACAGTACATACATGATTTCTATATAATTACTGGCAACTCCAGGAGTGGAGGTCCAGAACCAGAAAGCTCCTTTATCAGAATAGTGTTCTTAAGTGCATAAAAATAAAATATGGAAGACTACCAAGAAATTCTGAAATACAGAGCCCCAAATCACCCAAAAAGCAAATCTGTGGTATATGGATGCACGTGCTGCATATCTAGAGCATTAAATGAGAAGATCTGGCAGCGGGCCTAAGCTCCTGTGAGTGATATGGCTCGTGACCCCATTTCTAGACACTTGCAAGCACTCTGTGTAACACGTAACATCATACCACCTGCCTAGGCACGGTGCTGCCCACAGTGGCCTGGGTCCTCTTATATCAGTTAGTAATGAAGACAGTTCTCAGAGACATGTCCACAGACCAGCCTGATAAAAACAGTGACTGAACTGAGAGACTTTTGTTCCAATTGATTCGAGACTGAGTCAAGTCAATGCTAACTAGGGCAGTGGCCTACATTTATCATTGAAGGGGGGGTCTAAAATTAAGTTAGAGAACTGGGATCATTGCTCAGTGGTGGAATACCTGCCTGAAATTGGAGCTGAGAGCAGTAAAGATACACGCACACACACAGAGAGAGAGAGAGACAGAGATAGAGACAGAGACAGAGACAGACAGAGAGAGAACTCTCTGGGTCCTAGCTGAGTCCACACAGCTGGTGCCTCAGGCCTGGCTTTCTCCTGCAGCCTCCAAGCATATCCTCCGGCCTCTAAACCAACCACCCTCAGGCCATCCTCTATGAAGCTATCCCAGTGTCTGCTTTTCTATGTCAATCACCATTCAGCTTCAAAGCCTTTAACAACATCTCACTGACATCAGTGAAGTGTAAAATCCTCCCCCGTCCCAGCCAACAAGGCCCTGTGTGGTCTGAGCCCAGTCTTCTGTCTGCCTTCCCTTGCTCCAGGCCCTCGCTGCATTCTGGTCTGTGTCATGGGACCTTTACCCAGTGCGTGTGGCATTTTTTTTTCCTTCCTTGAGGCCTTGAGATTTCCCTCTGTTCAAAAGTCATCAAGTTAGGAAGGGTCTCTCCTGAGTCCCCCTCCCCCACCCATCTAACAGCCCTTCCTCAGTCACTCTTTGTCCTACCTAAAATGCCCTCTATGCATCCGTGTCGCTCCTGGTGGTGTCTTTGCCACCAGAGCCCAAAGCCTATTCACCACGATTGGACGGCAACACAGAGGGGGCACTATACCCAGTGGCTGGGCACGCTCTGTGAGGTCTGGCCTGGTGATCCTTGAGAGCTCTGGTGAGGGAGAGGGAAGCCAGGCTGGGAGGAGCTGGCATGTCAGCAAGGCCTGCCAAGTCAAGTTTGTCTTCTGCTGTGCCTTACTCCAGAAAGTCTGGTCTCCTTATCACTCACTCATATTGCCAGTAGACTCCCGCCCAGAGCCTGAGGTGAGTCCAGAAAAGAACAGAACACCAAGCAGCAACCCCCGCTTCTGGAAGGGACTGTATGAACTCTCCCATTACCCACGGCCAGCCCAGGTGGAAAGGCACAATGTGTATGAGGGCAGGCTGTCCTTTACAGGTCAGAGCCAGCAGCTCTCTGTCTTACTCCACCAAGCACGTCGTCGTAGGCTTCACACATATTCTTGCCTCCAAATGAGCAGTTTCCTCTCCTGTTCTGGTCTCCTGGCTACTTTGTAGCAGTAGAACTCCAACTGCTGTCACCTCCCTGCAGACATCAGGCTGCCTGACCCAGAGCTTGTGGAGTCACCTAGTACAGGTCTTCAGCTTGCAGAAGAAACCAGCCCTCCACTTCCATAGCTTACCACATCTCCAGTCAGACAAAAGCAAAGGGTTAGCTTGAACTCCAGCCTGGTCCTTTTGGGATCCCATCTTGGGATTCCCAAGTTGCCATCTTGGGAACCAGGATGAAGTGGCAAGATGTCAAGTCTTAGCAAAGCACAGTGATCTGGAGTGACAAGAGACCATGGAGACTTCTATCGGGGCTGGGCTGAGAGACAGATCCCAGGCCAGAACATCAGGCCTGCCCCATCTCAGACCACCTTAAGCATAGACAGAGAAGGAAGGAATACAAACAGCCATAGAGCAAATAAAAGTTACATCCACCTAGCGGAATGAGAAAAAAAAAATGTTCTGTGTTCTCACCTCCGTAAATACACCTTTGGGATGCAGTGCCAGGTCTAGACTGAGAAGTGTCACACACACACACACACACACACACACACACACACACACACCCCAAAGTTCCAAGTCTGAATGTGGAAACTGGGGAGAATCCTCAACTATGGTTGCTCCTCTCTCATTTTGTCTTCACTCCTAGCTCTATCTTATATGTACACCCCTACACAAACAGCTGTCCTGGCTACTCCAGGACCTAGGCCAAACACAGCAGCAAAGAGAGATGGTCAGAGAGGCCCCTGAAGCCTGCTAGTGAAGCAGGGACTATCTTGTCAGGAAATTGAGGAGTTTCTAGAACCCCAAGTCCAGCAAGAGTGCACAACCACTTGGCCCAGGAACATCTCAACCAGGGAGTTCAAGGTGAGGGAGGGGCAGAGCAGGCCCTGGGAAGCAAAAAGCCTTACAAGTGCACTTGTTGCCCAGGTCTAGGGGTGGTACCTTTACAGACCAACTTGGAGATATTGAGGAGAACCAAGGAGCTGGCCCAAGGTACCAGGAGAAAGAACTAGAGCCCATTGGAAAGGGAGCTGGAGCCAGCTGGTAAGGGATCCTATTCTGTTTTATCTCAAAGCCTGACCTCAAAGGAAGATGATGATGATGATGATGATGAAAATCATCGTTGTTGTTGTCATCATTGTCGTCATCTTAGTAATTTGTGTGTTTCGCCTGCGTGTATGTCTGTGCACTGCCTGCATGCAGTGACTCTGCTGGCCAGAAGAGGGCATCAGATTCCCTAGAACTGGAATCATGGATGGCTGTGGGCTGGGATGTGCCGCTGGAAACTGAATTCAAATCCTCTGGGAAGAACAAGTGCTCTTAGCCTTGAGTCATCTTCCAGCCCCTCAAAGGAAGACTGGTTCTCGTTGAGGATCTGGGACTTTGCAAGTGGTTCTGCTGCTTTCAGTTGTAAAAACTCGGAGAGGCTGGTCAAAAATAAACTCTGTTGCTTAAAGGCTTCACCATCCACAAAATATAGTACGGTTTTAGAACAAGAGCAGGGCATTTACATCCCTTTCAATAAACACAGGTCAAACAGTCAACCCTGACCTGTTGTTATAAACACTTTAAAAATCCTGTCCACATTAAGGGAGAGACACTGTGGGGGTGGGGTGAGAATTATACAACAAAGCTATTTAGCCGTAAATGGGTGGGACAGACATAGAGGAAAGCAGACAAAGGTCCTCATGCTAGGCAGTGGTGGCTCACGCCTTTAATCTCAGCACTTGGGAGGCAGAGGCAGGCGGATTTCTGAGTTCGAGGCCAGCCTGGTCTACAGAGTGAGTTCCAGGATAGACAGGGCTACACAGAGAAACCCTGTCTCGAAAACAACAACAACAACAACAACAACAACAAAACCAAAGAAAGCTCCAAAAACAAATATTCTCTTGAGTACCTTGTACCTTAAGGATTTTGAGAGTATGTTTCTTACAACCATTGGCACAGCATAGATGCCACCTGTAGACACCTGCCTTATAAGCCATGGAAACATGTTATGTGATACTCTTTCTAGAGCCATCTGGGCACAAACCTCCAGCCCCAGATGATGGTCACATGAGAGCACAAGTGATCAGAACCAGGGATCTGTGTCTCCTGGCTATCTTTTGTTTGGTTTGGTTTCTTTCTTTCTTTCTTTTGTCTCTATATCAATCTATCAGCCATGACTAATTTTTATTTTCTTTTTCTCTATTTTATTTACTTATTTATTTCTCAGAACTTTTTGTTTTTGTTAATTTGTTTGTTTTCTCTTCTTTGTCTTCTCTCTCTCTCTCTCTCTCTCTCTCTCTCTCTCTCTCGATATGGTTTCACTTTGTATCTCAGACTGGCCACTAACTCACATCTTTCTGTCTTCTCATTTAGGGGTACTGGGATTATAGGCATGTACTACCACACCCAACCACATAAAAGTCAAGAACTTCTGAAGTATATTATACATACTATTCCTAGCTGGTCACAGTCCAGGGCAGTGTTCATCCCCATATACAGATAGGGAAATAGAGGACAAGAGGATGGAGCTGCTTACCTGGGGCCTCAGTGCAAGTTTCCTGTAGCCTTAGTTTCCCGTAGCACCAGGATAAGAACCTGGAAAGCTTAGGTCTGCTCCCTCACCTCGGATTGCTGTGTGGCCTCTGCATGAGCCCTTGGCCTCCCTCCCTGCCCTTGTTGATGTGAGGAGCCAATTCCTCCTGTCCTCTTGTGCAGTAGCACATTTTACCGTAAAACCCTCTAATTCAGTGAGAAAAACTGGGCTTTGTTGCTGACAGTTTTACCATGTGTAAAATATTCTCTGCAGGGTTTGGCAGTCTTGGTGTTGTGACTGAGGCAGTGTAGGTGACCGACAGGGAGAAGGCTTTCTGAAGGGCTCTACAGATGAGGGAAACTGAAGCCAACAAGCTGTGTGCAATAGAGAGACCTGAGAGGCAGCTAGAAGAGGACTTGGTTCTGAAAAACAGAAAAAGCAGGAACCACTGGGGTCTCAGCAGATAAACACATGGTCTCCAGGTGGGCTGCATTTGGAGACATAACAATAGTTTTATGTTGAGAGATCAACTTCCTTGCAGTGTCTGTTGACAATGGCTTGGCTGGAAGGGAAGAAGAGGAAACCAAAGGTCCAGAGAGCCACTGTCATCCAGGGCAGCCTGAAAACAGGTACATTCCTAAGTGCATAAGCACTGGTAGCTCTCACAAAGATGGCCTGGAGAGTCGAGACAAATCCACCCTGGCTGGCTGGGCAGGCGGAAGGTCAGAAGGGCTAGATGGAGCGGATTGAATGAAGGAACCAGCCATGCATCTGTGTCCACAGATAGCTGGCGTCTGGTTGTACTTGGCTCTTTGTGTCTGGAGCTAGGCTGCAGTTTGGGAGAGTGGAGTCTGCCAGACTTTTGATTATTTTTAATTTGAAACAGACATTGAATCAGAGCCTCTAAACTCTGACATAGAAACTCACTTATACAGCTGGTTGGAAGAGATCAAAGAGCCAGGGCATAACTCAGTGGTAGAGCATTTGCCTTACATGTGCAAGACCCTGGATCCAAGGAACCAGGGCTGCAAGGAAGCCAACAACAGCAGCAACACGTCTTAGAACCACATCTGAGCCTTTGCTTGTTTGTACCCTGTCCTTGACGAGAACTTACAGCATTGACGTATGACTTAACTGGGAGACCGTGGCTTTCGAATCTGAGAAGTGATTTTGGAGGCTGGGGAGATGAACCAGTGGATAAAGCATTTTTTTTTCCACACAAGCTCAAAGACCAAAATTCAGATCCCATGCTCCTATGTAAAAGCAAGGGTAGGTATGATAGCCTCTTGAAATCCCAGCACTTGGTGGCAGAAACAGGAGGTCGGCAGGCAAGTTGGCTATTAGCTAGACTAGCCAGAACTGGCAAACTCCAGGTTCAGCGAGGAACCTGAATCAATAGAGAGAAGAATGACCAAAGAAGGTACTAAGATACTCAGAGCCAACCTCTGCCCCCACATCCATATTCATACACACACATACACACACCACACAGAGAAAGAGAGAGACAGAGAGAGAGAGAGAGAGGCAGAGAGAGAGAGAGAGAGAGACAGAGAGACAGAGACAGAGAGACAGAGACAGAGAGAGAGAGAGAGAGAGAGAGAGAGAGAGAGA